>JAAGEH010000367.1:2893072-3015834 GCA_011751065.1 Lasiurus cinereus
ACCTGCAGAAACACCTGCATATAAAATCAACATCTTTAGGACTCATCTGACATGATTTATGAATAACATTTTTAAGTCCATCAAATATGGTACATCTCTATTTTTCTATAGCAAAGGAGTAGCTTTTTCATTCAATACCAAAGAAAGCAAACACGTATATTCTATATTTGAGATGATGAGAGGACACCCATCAGTTTTGGCACAGCCTTGGGTCCTGTTCTAGAGATAGGCATCCACAGACAAGTGCAGTCAGTCAGGCAGCTCACGCTCAGGAGGAAATTCTGCCCATCGCAGGCTGTGAGCCTCACACTTGTCCACCCATGGCTTCTTTCTCTAAAGCCAGCAGTACAAAATGCCAGTGCTTTGCTACTCCTGAACTTCTCTAAAATGTCTTCCCAGTGGCAGAAATAATACAGTGGTCTCCTGCCCCCTTATCCACCATTTCAATCTTCACAGCTTCAGGTACACACTGTCAACTGTGGTCTGAAAATATTAAATGGAAATCATTGATATAAACATTTCTAAGTTTTAAATTGTGTGCTATTGTGAGTAGTGCTATAAAATCCCACTCAAATTGCAAAAAAAGATGGTGGCTGGCAGGACAGAAGTGAGGGAGAGGAAGTGAGGGAGGAGATGAAAGGAGAGTGTATAGATGTGTGTGGTGTGTGTGAGAGTAAGGGACAGATAAATCTCGCAGGAGTAGCAGGAGTTAGCAGTCCAGGCTCTCTTGGACAAGGAGAGACTACCACCACTTCAGGCACTCCCTGGACTGTGGGACACAGGGATGAATCTCACACCATCTTGAAGGGGAAAACAGCCTTTCTTTAGGAACTCATCAACACCACCAACCTAGACAGGCCTTAGAACTGCCCTGCGACCCAGCAGCCACTCCAGCCAAAATTCTGCTGCCATAACTGCAGACCTGTGGACCCTGGATCTCCACCTCCAAAACAGTAAGTACAACCTCCCCCTCCCCAGTGGCAGAACTCCGGTCCACAATAGCACATTTCCAGCGTGTCCACATTAGCACCTTTCCAGTGCACAGGTAGCCAGGGTACTCCACTTCCTAGGCTGCGCCTAAGAGACACTGGGAGCCCCCACATGTGTGATTTTTTACAGACAAGGGCACAGGGCCCCAGAATAGAAATTCTGAATTTCCTCTTCCTGAATAACTGCCCACATTTACCCCAGTGGTTCAACCTCAATGTCAGGAACCCTCAGGGCACATCATCAGTGGGCTGCGCTGGCAAAGGATCCTCCACAAAGGAACAGGACACCTGACCTCATCTATCCACAGTGCACTCTGGAAGCAGCTGTGAGTCCCTGCTAGGTGGGATTCGGCACAAACAAGGGTGTTCTGCCCACAGTAGAATTTCTGAACTCCCTCTTCCTGAATAACTTCCCACATCTACCCCATTGGCTCAACCTCAGTGCCGGACCCCACAGAGTGCCTTAGAGGGCCACGCCTAGCAAACTAGCCTCCACAGATGCAAAGTTACAACAGGCAGGCACCTGAGCCCATCTACCCACAGGGAGCTCTTGGAAGCCACTGTGAGCTCTCCCTGGGTGTGACCTCAAACAAACAGGGGCGCGCACACACACACACACACACACACACACACACACACACCAGGAGTACAATTTTTGAATTCCCTCATCCTGGATACCTGCCCACAGACACCTCAATTACACAGCTACACTGCCAGGGGCCTCCACAGTACTTCAGTGTACCTCACTGGCAAACTTACCATGGGTCCTCCTGTGAGCTGCCACTGGGAGTAAGTGCCTATCCATCACAGGTGCAGCACAAAAAGCTGCGTCTGCCCATACCACACCTACTCTGGGAACCATATTCACGCCTCTCCAGAGTATAGGCACCCTCTGCCACATCACCCTGACAGACAGGTCCTTGGTGCCACTGTGAGTCCCTGCTGGGCACGTGTGATCTCAATTAAGGGTGCAAAACAGAAAAATAGGGACACTCCCCTCCAGGGCTGCTGACTTCTAAACACCACAGTTGTGCCTCTCAAGCTCACAAATCTACATCAAGAGAACCCAAATAGCTCAAGTAGGGAGCTATAATAGATTAACAAGCACAGGAAAACTGAGAGAATAACACCAGTAGCACCATCCCCAAAAGAACCTGGATAGAAAAGCAATTGGATCTACAATTAAAACATTACAGGAAAACATGGGAACACAAAAAAAGGAATCCCCAAAGGAAAGAAAAAGAGGAATCACCAGAAAGGGAATTAAATAAAATTGAGGCCATCAGCTTATTAGAGAAAGAATTCAGAGTAATGGTTTTAAGGATGTTTAAACGACTAGATGACAAATACACACAACTCAATAACAAATACACACAACTCAATGAGAACTATAAGGAGCTGAATGAGAATGTCACCAACATGAAAAGAAACCAAGAGAAGATGAAGAATGACATAGCTGCAATAAGGAACACAATGGAGGGCCTAAATAATAGACTAGAAGAGGCTGAGGACTGCATCAGTGAATTAGAAGACAAGGTAGGAAAAAACACACAAACATAGCAGCAACTGGAAAGAAGACTTAACAAACATGAAGAGAGCCTACGGGAGCTTTAGGACAGCATAAAACGAAACAACATTCGCTTCATAGGGATACCAGAAGAAGAGAAAGAGAAGCAAGAAATAGAAAACCTATTTGAAGAAATAATGACAGAAAACTTCCCTGATATTACCAAGAAAAAAACTATGCAAGTCCAAGAAGTACACAGAATCCCAAACAAGTTGAACCCCAAAAGACCGACACCAAGACACACCATAATTAAATTGGTGAATATTAACGACAAAGTAAGAATCTTAAAGGCTGCCAGAGAGAGACAGAAAGTTACCTACAAGAGATCTCATATTAGAATATCAACTGCTTTCTCAACAGAATCACACCAGGCCAGAAGGAAATGGAATGAAATATATAAAATGATGCAAAGCAAGGGACTGAACCCAAGAATATTATACCCAGCAAGGCTATCATTCAGAATTAAAGGTGGAATCAGGAGCTTCACAGACAAACAAAAGGGCTAAGAGAGTTTATCACTATCAAGCCAACAATGCAAGAAATGCTAAAAGTACTGCTGTAAAAAGAAGAAAGAGGAAGGCAAGAAGAAACACAAACACTAAGGAAAAATATGACAACAAACATGAACTTGTCAATAATAACATTAAATGTAAATGGGTTAAATGCATCAATCAAAAGACATAGGGTAGCTGAATAGATAAGAAAACATGACCCATATATTTGCTGGCTACAAGAGACCCACCTCAGAGTAAAGAATTCACACAGACTGAGAGTGAAGAGATGGAAAAACATTTTTCAGGCAAATGGAAATGAGAAAAAAGCTGGATTGGCGATATTTATATCTGATAAAATAGACCTCAAAGTAAAGGCCTTAACAAGAGATAAGGAAGGCCACTTCATAATACTAAAAGGAGAAATTCAACAAGAAAATAAAACTCTGGTAAACATATATGCACCCAATACAGGAGCACCCAAATACATAAAAAACTACTGGAAGATATAAAGGGAGAGATTGACAACAATACAATCATAGTATGGGACTTTAATACACCACTGACATCACTGGATAAATACTCTAGACAAAAAATCAGAAAAGAAACAGCAATTCTAAATAACTCACTAGATCAGATGGACCTAATTGACATCTTCAGAGCATTCCACCCTCAAGTGCACATGGGACATTTTCAAAAATAGACCATATAGTGAGTCACAAGCAAAGTCTCCCCAAATTCAAAAAGACTGAAATCATATCATGCATTTTCTCAAACAACAATGGCATAATATTAGAAATAAACTACAATAAAAACATTCCAAAAAATATAAACACTTGGAAGCTACCTAGCATGCTATTAAACAATGATTGGGTTATCAATGAGATCAAAGGAGAAATTAAAAACATCCTGGAGAATAATGATGATAAAACACAACAATGCAAATGCTATAGGACACAATGAAAGCAGTGCTGAGAGGGAAGTTTATAGCTCTACAGGCCTATCTCAAAAAAACAAGAAAAATGGTAATGAATCACCTAATTCAACAACTCAAAGAATTAGAAAGAGAGCGACAAGAAAAGCCCACAGTGAGCAGAAGGAAGGAAATAATAAAGATCACAACAGAAATGAATGACATAGAGACCAAAAAAAAACAATACAAAAGATCAACAAAAACAAGAACTGGTTCTTCAAGAGAATAAACAACATTGATGAACCTATAGCCAGGCTTATCAAGAAGCAAAGAGAAAGGACCCAAATAAAATCAGAAATGAAAGAATGAAATAACAACAGACCCCACCAAAATATAAAGGATTGTTAAAAAATACTATGAACAATTCTATTCTGACCAATTACACAACCTAGAAGAAGTGGACACATTCCAAGAAAAACACAACATTCCAAAACTCACTCAGGAAGATTCTAAAAATCTCAATATGCTGATAACTATGGAAGAAATTGAAGCAATCATCAAAATACTTCCAGCAAACAAAAGCCCAGGGCTAGATGGGTTCACAGGAGAATTCAAGGAGGAACTAAAACTGATCCTCCTCAGACTACTCCAGAAAATTCAAGAGGTAGGAACACTTCCAAACTCCTTTTATGAAGCCAGCATCACCCTAATACCAAAACCAGATAAAGATAACACAATGAAAGAGAATTATAGGCCAATGGCCATTATGAACATAGATGCCAAAATACTCAACAAAATTCTAGCAAATACAATCCAGCAGTACATCAGAAAGATGATACACCACGACCAAGTAGGATCTTTCCCAGGAATGCAAAAATGGTTCAACATTCACAAATCAATAAATGTGATACATCACATAAACAAATTGAGAGAAAAAAATCACAGTCATATCAATTGATGCAGAAAAAGCATTTGACAAAATCCAACACCATTTCTTGATAAAAACTCTCAGCAATGTGGGAATAGAAGGATCATACCTCAACAAAATAAAAGCCATATATGACAAACCCATAGCCAACATCATACTCAATGGGCAAAAACCAAAACCATTTCCCCTAAAAACAGCAACAAGACAGGAATGCCCACTCTCACCACTCCTATTTAAAATAATACTGGAAGTACTAGCCATTGGAATCAGAGAAGAAAAATAAATAAAAGGCATCCAAATTGGAAAAAAAGAAGTAAAGCTGTCCTTATTTGCAGATGACATGATATTTTACATAGAAAACCCTAAAGACTCCATCAAAAAATTATTAGACTTGATAAATGAATTCAACAATGTAGCAGGATACAAAATTAATGCCAAGAAATCTATGGTATTTCTATATACCAATAATGAATTTACAGAGAGACTAAAAAAGCAATCCTATTTACCATTGCACCAAAAAATATTAAGATTCCTAGGAATAAATTAAGGAGGTAAAAGACCTATATGCAGAAAACTACACAACACTGAAAAAAAAGATAGAGTTAGACATAAACAGATGGAAGAAAATACCACATTCATGGGTTGGTAGAATAAACATCATCAAAATGTCCATACTACCCAAAGCAATTTATAAATTCAATGCAATCCCCATTAAGATACCAATAGCATATTTCACAGACCTAGAATGAACTTTCCAAAAATTCATCTGGAATAAAAAAAAGACCCTGAATAGCTGCAGCAATCCTGAGGTAGAAGAACAAAGTAGGTGGGATCTCAATACCAGATTTCAAGCTGTATTACAAAGCCACTGTTCTTAAAACAGCCTGGTACTGGCATAAGAAGACATACAGATCAATGGAATAGAAGAGAGAACACAGAAATCGACCCAAAGCACTATGCCCAATTAATATTTGACAAAGGAGGCATGAACATACAATGGAATCAAGACACTCTCTTCAACAAATGGTGCTGGAAAAATTGGACAGATACATGCAAAAAAATGAAACTGGACCACCAACTTATACCATACACAAAAATAAACTCAAAATGGATGAAAAACTTAAACATAAGATGGGAAACCATAAAAATACTAGAGAAATCCACAGGCAGCAAAATCTCCAACATATGCCAAAGGAACTTCTTCACCGATACTACTCTTAGGGCAATGGAAACTAAAGAGAAAATAAACAAATGGGACTATATCAAAATAAAAAGTTTTTGCACAGCAAAAGAAACCATCAACAAAACAACAAGAAAGCCCACTACATTGGAGAACATATTTGCCAATGATAGCAATGATAAGGGTTCTCTGAATTTCCAACATTTACAGAGAACTCATACAACTTCACAAAAAGAAGATAAACCCAATCAAAAAATGGGCAACTGATCTAAATAAGCACTTCTTGAAAGAAGACAGAAGGAAGGCCAAGAGACATATGAAAAGCTGCTCAAAATCACTAATCATCAGAGAGATGCAAATCAAAACAACAATGCGGTACCATCTCACACATGACAAATGTTGGTGAGGATTCGGAGAAAAAGGAACTCTTTTGCACTGCTGGTGGGAATGCAGACTGGTGCAGCCACTGTGGAGAACAGTATTAAGTCTCCTCAAAAACCTAAAAAATGGAACTCCCATTTGACCCAGTGATCCCACTTTTAGAAATATATCCCAAGAAACTAGAAACACCAATCAGAAAGGAAATATGCATCCCTATGTTCATAGCAGCATAATTCACCATAGCTAAGATTTGGAAACATCCTAAGTGCCCATCAGCAGATGAGTGAATTAAAAAACTGTGGTACATATACACAATAAAATACTACACTGCGGTAAAAAAGAAGGAGCTCCTACCATTTGCAACAACATGGATAGAGATGGAAAGCATTATGCTAAGTGAAATAAGCCAGGCAGAGAAAGATAAATATCACATGATCTCACTCATTTGTGGAATATAATGAATGACATAGACTGATGAACAAGAACAGATCCAGAGAATGAGAAACATCCATCAGAACATCAAACCTCAGGGAAGTTGGGGGTTGATCAGAGTAAGAGAGAGAGATGAACAGAGGGATTTGCGTACATGCATATGAGCTTAATCAATGAAAACAGACAACAGAGGGGTGGAGCATGAGTGAGGGGAAGAGGGGTAATGGAAGAATAAGGACACGTTAAAAAAAATTTTTTAAATAAGAAAAAAATATTAAATCTAACTCATACTAGTTGTCACCATAATCTTAAGAGAAATTGTTTCATGTGACAAAGATTTTTAAATGAAACTCTCTGTAGCCTAAAAATTATTTTGGAAGGAAATAAAAAGAAGTTTCCTTCAAATGTCATAAGGATTATAACTGAAAGTCAATATATTTGGCCTCTTGAACTAATGTAAGTAATTTGTGTTTTTGCCTCCCTGACAAAGTTTATATAAAGTTACAAAAAGAAATTGACAGCCAGTTTGAAATTGAATTGCCATAGCCAACAGCAAAGAATATCCTTGCATGATATTATTCTACAATATTAGTATAATTCTTGATATTTCATAACAGCATATTGTACAATTATCCCAAACTAAATTACAAACTAATTCTTTGAATATTTGACTGCAATTTAAAAAAGAACATGAAAAGATTTAATCCCTTTCAGAAGGAATTGAGGCACTGGGAAGGCACTTGAGCATTCTATACTGGTCCCTCTTACCCTTTTTGCCAAGAGGGACCCTCTTCCTACAATCCAATTGCCCTCAGCTGTTGCCTGAGCTTTCTATTCATGTGGAGGTTGAAGCCTCGCGATGGCTAGTATAATGGATCTGTCTCTCACCCAGTGATGTGAACTGGGCCCTCCCTGGAGAAGGGAACCTGAATTCACGGATATATGTGATCAGTGCCAGGGCCCACCAGCAAGTGATGGGATCCCAAGACAGGTGCTGAGCATGGAGGCCACGGGGGCATAGGCTACCAAGGAGATAGAACTGAACCTCACAACGCCATGCTTTGCCCCAGAGGATGACTGGTTAGCCAGAGACGGGTAAGATTCCTCAGGGAAAGAACAATCTAAGACAGGCACAGTTGCAGAGGGGCATCAGAAGAGAACTTGAGGGTCAACAGAAGTGAGGCATAGACCCTCATCCCCCCAACCTTGCAGGGGCCTGAACCCTCACCCCTTCTGAGAGAGATCTCCTGCCCCCATGGCTGCTTTGCCCAGCCCAGATCGGGACCCAGGTACAAAGACTTGGCCGACAGCACCTGCCCTATATCTAAATTCAGCCTAGCACCAGGAATGCTCAGGGTGTACTAAAGAATGCAAATAATCCTTTCCACTAATATTTACAGGATAATCTACGATTGTTTGGTAGAGTATTAAATTAGACAGTAAAAGAATAATCAAGCTTAAAGATTCATTTAAATTGGCTAATTGAAATATGTGAATATTCAAGAAAATTTAATTGTACTAGACAAAAAGCTGTTTCTAAAGTATTAACTAAAATTTCTATTGGTTGTTCATCTCATGGTAAAATTAACATGCAATGAACATAAAGCAGTCATATCTTTGTGCAAAAAATTAAAATTTAAAGTTATCAAGATTGCATTAAAAATTTACAAAACTCTCTATTAATCAAAAAAGCAGGGATAATAGGATAATATCATATAAGGAAAAACATACGGTAAGTAAATTACATCTAGAAAAATTTTACTTTAGAAAATTAATTTTCATTTGTAATGCTAACAGCAAGACACCCATGAAAAACACACATGGTGTCAAAATAAGGCAAAGGAAAATCATTTGGGCAAAAATAAAAAGCACCCAAAGTCAATTTTATGGAAAAGATTCCTTTATTAACTTATGGTTGATAATATGTTTATATGCTTTCAGAAAACAACTCCAAGACCAAGTGGACTCCTGCAACAGAGAGGAATTGACAGGTCTGCTCCAACGATGAAGACAAGAGGAGAAATGTCTTCCAGAGATGGAAGACATTGACGATGCATTGCCATGCTAGCAGTCAGCAGCTTTGCATCGCTTCTGGTTGCCTAGGACCAAGACAGAGAGGGTCGGACCTGCATTGCCACCATTTGTCCACCATCCAGATACCATTACTGACGTGTACACATAAGGAACTGTTGGACATTGAAATTGGGGCTCAAATATTTTTTGTTCTTATAGATTTATTTCTAGCCTGCAGAGGCAAGATGTTTTTAAAGAAAAGAATCAGGGGGGGCCGGGACTGGTTTGGCTCAGTGGATAGAGCGTCGGCTTGCGGACTGAAGGGTCCCGGGTTCGATTCCGGTTGGGGGCATGTGTCCTGGTTGTGGGCACATCTCCACTGTGGGGCGTGCAGGAGGTGGCTGATCGATGTCTCTCTCTCATCGATGTTTCTGACTTTCTATCTCTCTCCCCTCCTCTCTGTAAAAAATCAATAAAATATATTTTAAAAAAAAAACAATCAGTAGGGGAGGGCGGAACAGATACAGAGGCAAAGAAGCAATGAACAGACTGTCATACTGCAGCGGGAAGGTAGGAGAGCTGGAGGGAAAAAGGGGAGGGGTCTGTAGGAGATCAGCCGAGGAACTTGTATGCATGTATATAGGCATAGCCAGTGGATACAGGACATTGGGGGTGGGGAGAGCAGGTGAGGGCATGTACTGGGGGGTAGGAGAGGCTGGGGGGAGGCCAATATGGAGAAAAAAAGGAGACATATGTACTACTATTTGTAATACTTTAAATAATAAAAAAAAAATGAGACAAGAAACAAAAAAAAGTGATATTGCCCTAACCAATTTGGCTCAGTGGATAGAGCGTCAGCCTAGGGAATGAAGGATCCCAGGTTCAGTTCCAGTTAAAAGCATGTAACGTGGTTATGGGCATATCCCCAGTATGTGCAGGAGGCAGCTGATCAATGTTTCTCTCTCATTGATGTTTCTAACTCTCTATCCATCTCCCTTTCTCTCTGTAAAAAATCAATAAAATATATATTTTTAAAAAGTGAAAAGGAAAATAATAAAATAAAATCCCACTCAGTCCCATTCGATCCCACCTGGGATGTAGATCATCCCTTTGTCCAGCATATCCAGCCTCAACATGCTACTCACACAGCAGCTGTGAGTCACACAGCAGCTGTCTTGGTTATCAGCTAACGTTGTGGTATCACAGTGCTTGTGTTCAAGCAACCCCTATTTTTACTTAATGATAGCCCCCAAAGACAATCACATACTTCTATTACAGTATATTGTTATAACTGTTCCGGGTGATTAGTTATTATTCATCTTTTACAGTGCCTACTTTATAAATAAAACTTTATCATAAGTATGTATGCACAGGAAAATACATAGTGTATAAAAGTTCTGTACTATATGTACCGTCAGGCATCCACTGTGGGTCTTGGAATGTATTCCCTTTGGATAAAGGGGACTAATGTACTAAAAACCATGAATCTTAACCCTCACACAGAGGCTCTCAGATGAGAGCATCATAATCCTCCATTTAGACATGAGGTGGCTGAGGTCTAATGTGAATAGGTCACAAAAGCTAGCAAGAGAAAGGTCTGGAATGGATTTCCACCACATTGTAGGCCTCTTGTCTTCAAACACTAGGGTCCCTCCACTTCACCATGCTTTTGTTTAAGTCAAAGAAAATATCAATATTTCTCAGGCTGCATAGCTGAACAGATAAACCTCTCCTCCCAAACTGCAGATAAATTTTAAAACCAAGAGAGTAAATGACAATGCAAATACTACTATTAGATATTTGTTATTTTGCAAAGCTTAAAAACAGTCAGGAAAATGGAAAAGTTACTTTTTTCCCTAAACAAATTTGTTAATGGGTAGCATAATGGGGAGCCCTGTTTGCTGGCTCTCTGTGAAACGTCTACAAATTGCCTCTGTGAAGCATTATAGGTTGTCAGACTAATGTAGTTGAAGATAATTTGGCCTTTCAGTGAATTGAACCTCACAGCACGATTATACTCCACAACCAAGTAGAGTGTCACAATTATTCTTTCATGCCGAATTACCATATAATGTCATGAGTCTACCTGTCACAAGTCCTGTAGCCTCGTTTGAATTTTTTTCCTCTAAATCTATGGTTCATGGCATAAAAATATAATAATTTTTTGGCTTCTAATGAAAATCTGATTGTTCTTATCAACAATAAATTTCATAGCAAATCAAAGGATATGCTTGGACAAACAATCCGATACTCAAGGTTAAAAAACACACAAATAATAAATTGCTGGTGTGTCATGTTCAATTTTTACTACAGCATTACACTGCAATAACCATAACAGGATCTAAATTGTTGTCAGAACATTAAACAAACCCCCATACTTCACAAAGGCATCCTGTCTGAGTAATTCACACAACGGAAACAACTATCAAATTTTCCACTGTCCCACCGCTACACCATACATCAGTGCAATTTTATGTATTTGGACAATTCGTTGAATAAATTACTTCCATCCTGCCTGCTTTTGCCACTTCTGTTAAGAGTCGTATCAGTTTTAATTGTCTGTCTGTCTATATGGAGCCACTGTTTTTCTGGCCTTTTCCTGTGCTGCTTCCTGAGCACCAAAATAAACGATAAACAATCATCATAGCCCTGTGCTAGGGACCTGCATTCACAATTAAGGGGTGTCCTGTCAGAGGTCAAGAGCCTCTTCCCTCTCCTGCCACATGACAGCTGCTGGATGTGTGCTGGGAGCATGGCAGTTCCTGTGTTTGTATGGGAACCTGGGGTCTTTTCAACATCATAGCTCCTTGTAGCTCAGTGGTTCTCAACCTTTCTAATGCCACGTCCCTTTAATACAGTTCCTCATATTGTGGTAACTCCCAACCATGAAATTATTTTCGTTGCTACTTCATAACTGTAATTTTGTTACTGTTATGAATCATAAGTACATATCTGTGTTTTCTAATGGTCTTAGGCTCTACAGCAGCGTTTCTCAACCACAGGTTGAGAACCACTAGCAAGGTCACCTAAGAATATCGGAAAACACAGATATTTACATTATGATTCATTAACAGTAGCAACAAAAGTAATTTTATGGTTGGAGGTCATCACAACATAAGGAACTGTATTAAAAGGTCATGGCATTAGAAAAGTTGAGAACCACTGAGCTAGCTAAAAGCGCAAGGTATCCAGGCCCCCACTTTCTGCTCTGTTTCTCTTTGATGGTTTCCTCTCTTGGTTCATTAGAGCATTGAACCTGCCATGAAAGTGAGTGTGGCAAGGATTAAATTTCCCCATTTCATTCATAGGCAGAATCCAAACTAAGTCGAAGCTCCCTCACGTGTGTTGCTCCCAAGAAAATGACCAGCCCACCTCTCCAGGTCAAATGCTCATGCTGCAAGCACAGCTGCAGAACAAGTAATACTACAATGGGCAGAAGGAGACTTTGTCTGTACCCGTGCGACTTTCCATCCTGTTTCTCAACACCTTCAATACGAGACTAAATTGGCACCGACCAAAGGGAGTCAGATCAATTAGAGGCGACTGTTTCCTAAATGAGATCTTCACTTTGTCTCCAGTTCAGCGCATGTACAGGGTGGGACAAAAGTAGGTTCATAGTTGTTAGTATGGAAAATAAAACCATACTTAATAATATAAGAATAAACTGTGTTTTACATATTCACAACCGTAAACCTCCTTTTGCCCCACCATATATTCCTATGGCCAAAGTCAAGCTCCCAAGTCAAATAATTTAATGTAAATATATGTGAGTGAAACTCCTAAATACCTCAACTAATTTGAATGTTGTTTTAAAATTATCCTATGACCTATGTCACCATAGACAAATAAATAACCACACACTGAAAGCTCACACCAGTGGCTATTTGAAGCCTGATGCTGCCCAAGACACTATTCTATGCTGAGCTCCTTTCACCACTTCCAAGGGGAACTCTCTCATTGAACTGGCTACAAAACAGATCCACTGAATTCTCATTGCTGTCTACTGCACCAAGTTGGGTTTGTGGTTCCAACTGGCCCGCTAAGAGTGGCATGACAGAAGGAAACCCCATTTAGAGACTGGGTACCCCATGTTGACATAGTAGCCTTTCTGGGTAGTAGAAAGTAACTCTTTATTTATAACCCAAAAGCAATAATAAACACAGAACTATGATTTACTCTGAACCTTCCTATTATTAAAACACTTTGTCTTATAGTTTTATTGATTTACAATCTGTCCTACTTACTTTTTTAGCATCTGAAAACAATCAAGGCACAAAGCTGCAAAATGTTTGGACATTAATTGTTAGGAGACAGCATTTTATTCCAGGCGAGAGGATTGAGGTCTCAACAGCGATGCATTCTGGTACTGGAATGATTTATGGTCTTATAGCAATAACGATGCACCAGGGCCATTAACATATTGGCAGGCCCTAGGATGGATTAGTGGCATTGATTATTTCATGGGCCACTGATACCCATTTGTTACGAGAAGCTCAAAGATGGCCTCTCCCTAACTGAAATCTTTTTATGAGCAGACAGCATTTTAAGTATTAGGAACCTGGGATTTGGGTCATTTTTTATAATCTTGCTGTCGCCTCACCTCAGTATGCAACCAAAAAAAAAAGTGTCAAAAAATTAAAGTTCATTCTTTACCCGCAGCCTTAATTCCTCAACTCATCATAACCATGTCTTCTTTAAAAATTAATGATTGCCAGCATTTAGCCACTGGTTGTTGCTATGAAGATCTATGCAAAAAGCAAGGATCCCTATAGAGTGTGTGATATATGGAATACTCTTTATTACTACAATAAAACTTACTGACATTTCAATACTTCTGCAAATAGCATTATAGTATCAATCTTCTGAATTAGGTTGAAAATTAAGTTGTAAATTAAAAGAAAGTGTACTTTGGAATACAACATGATATGTCACCTAGAAAAGGACCCTTGTGCACAGCTGAGCTGAGCTGGGAGCAGGGGATGAGCTGGTGCCTTGGCAGTGCTGCTCACATCCTAAAGATCAAGGTGCCAGCAGAAGAATTCATCCAGAAACCCAAATACTCCATCAATGGGACATTTTCTTTCATTGCAAAAAGTCAAGAGATTTGACAACAGTCTTTTATGAATACAATGAAACCCTAATGTATTTTCTCCTTTGCTACTTCCTTACCATAAATTTCAAGTAGGGCACATATACAATAATAAAAGCCTAATAAGACATGCAGAAATCACACATGCATTATGCTTATAATGTGTAAATACATTAAAACTATTTCCTTCTCTGTGTCATCAAATATAAAATTATTCTCATCCCCTCCACCCACCCCTCTCCCCTAGTCCAGTCTCAAAGATGCTCAGAGCAGAGCTATCCAGGGCAATAAATGACAATTCCCAAAGCTTGAACAGTGTTGAAACTATTAGGTTTGAAGGCTAATGTCACATACATTAAATTACAAACAGCCTCAGATCAGAGCCAACACAAAATGGTTATGCAAAAGACTAGACTGACTTCAAATATGTATTTGTTGAAAAGTCAAATGTACTAAATCACTTCAACCTATCTTCCACAGCATTCTCTGTACCCACAGGATGAGACTGCATGGATACAACCCAGCTGTACTGGTGATTGGAACCATCTTCACAAAAACATCTTGATGAAAATCCAAACGAACTCCTGCCCACAATGAGTCCCCACCCTCCACATGGTTTCTCGTGCTTCTTCACCTGTTTCTTTAGACTGGAAGCTATTTCAGGTGGGCATATATTTCTTCTAGATCCCCTCCTCTCACACACACCTCTATTTCAGAGTCTACACACCAGGGAAAGTAAAGAGGTTTCATCTCCAGAGCCAACTCTGGTCCCCTGGTAAGTACCAGGCTGTGATGAGAAGGATTCTGAGCCAGATTTTTGGCTCAACGGGAAAAGGTGCCACGTGTGCTGGCAGCACATGAGTGGACGAGATGGTCCAAATTCACATGCCTGAACCCAAAGTCACAACACATTTTCCTTAACTAGCCTGAATACCACTCAGTTAAGTCTGGTAAAGACTAATACTCTAAGAATATCTCTGCTCACAGAATGGGTATAAGAAAACAAAATTTTAATGCAGACCATGGATTAAAGGGCTTAGAACCAAAAAAGAATCATGAGATGACCTAATCCAAGCCCTTTATTTCATGGATGGAAAAACCAGGACATGTTGTTAAGTGAGTCACTAAGGATCACATGACAAGTGATGGAGAAACAAAATTCTAGGTCTCCTGGACTTGGACTCTCTCCACAACACACAATGCCTCCTTTTGCACCAACTTTGTGCTTCTTATTTTCCCTTCCTTTCCATGTGTATAATTTTTCATATTTCACTAAGGTTTGATATTCTGCTGTACACTTCATATGTTTTAGGGTATAATGATAAGATAGAAACTCAGTAATTTTTATTACTGCAAACTTAAGTAAACAATCTTGGAGTATGAATATATGGAAGCTCAGGGTTAAGTAGAAAGCAACACAAGAAGTTTGTCACTTCCCTTGTTAAATTTAGAATTTTAAGTAGGGAAGAAAGACACAGTAAATGTGTATTTGAGATGCACGGAGGTGCTTTCGATTTCAGCCTCTAATTTATGAGCCCTTTGTATAAACCAAACAACACTAAAATATACAGGAAAAATAATCCCCTCAAAGCCCTTAAACTATCTCCTACCACCATAACCAGCTCATAAATTAATTGGGAAAGTGGCCCTTCCATTTCCCATGGAAACTGAAGTTCTCACCGACTCCACAGCTCTCAGTGACAGAGCCTGTGGCCTACCCAATCAGATTGGCCATGGCCTTTCCAGATAACAGGGAGATGGGTGCACCCTCATTACCTCGGCCAGCAACCTTGAAGTGCTGCATGCAACCCTGCTTTCTCCCTCAACAAGCAGAAACAGGTTTTAGAAAGGTTCTGGTTCCCTGCCTCCAGGGGGAACACTACACAACCAGCTGTGGGGGCTCCTTTTCCATTTTAAAATTAAAAATTAAATCAGCTATGGACAACTTCTCCACAACTTGGAAACAAACCTGGGTCATCACTAGAATATTTAACTAGTGAAAGGAGTGCTCTAGCAGGTCTAACAATTTGAACATGCTGAAATGTTAAGCTTTTTATCCACTTCCTGGTTAAGATGGAACCATCCAATACACCAGAAGAAGATCCTTTAAGCTTCTCATTGTAGGCAAATAATGATAACTCCAAAAGCTCTTCAGATATATCATTTTGTAAAGTATTGTTATCTCTACAGTTCCTTTGGACTTTTGCCAAATCTCCTACACGCTTCTTAAACTCGGGAGTCAAGCTGGGTGTTAATTGAAGAACAGCTTAACTGTTTGGACATGTTATGCATCTATTACCCATTGTCAATCTTGTAATGTTTGCTGTATGATTATATCTTTGGGGAAATCAATGCCAAATGAAAATTTGCCCTAATCTATTTCTCTTTTTATTCTCTTAGGGATCTTTCTGATGATTTGTTAACCTGCTTTACTTTCTTCTACAAGCTCAAGTCAAGTCACCTAACCAAAATTAACAACCAAGACCCAAGATGGGGATAAATGGTTATTGACTGAGATATTTGTCTTGAGATATTTATTCCTGTTGTCTGCAACAACCACTCATAAACGTAAGTGTTAATATGGCTATGGTAACAAAGAGCACACAAAAATGGAAATGTTTCTCGATGACACAATTATTCTCATATTTCTAAATTCCACTTTAAATTTTTTTGTATACTTTTACTAAATACCAAAGACAGTGGAAGATTGGGAGGGAAATTAAAGTTGAATTTTATCCTATTTATGATGGAGAACCAAACCAGGCTAATGACAGGTGTTTAATAAATTACATGTTGACTAAATAAACAATTAATGGTACATTGAAAAATCATTCTCATTTATTCACCCTCTCTGTACCTATACCTTCTGTCATGTGATTTTGTAATTCCAACCACTGGAGTATTAAAGTATAAGCCAATGATTATGGCCTTGGCCACTTCATTAGGTGCATGGAATGTGAACTGAAGTGACAATAGGCCAGTTCTGTGTCTAAGATTTAAGGACTCAGATTTCCACTGCTCCTTTAACATCTGAAATGAGATGAACTTGCCTGGAACACCCACTAGTTCCAAACAAAATAGAGACATAAGGAGAATAGCCCAGATAACATGTGCCATGCAATGTGAAGCAGGACCCCAATCTGCAAAGCTTTGAGTGAGTGACACTAGGTGTGGAGCAGTGTTGTTGTAGCAACAATTAATATGCAATAAGTGATGCAAATGAGATTTTAGGGTAATGATTGACCATCTTGAGAAAAATTATCCATTTATACAGGAAAATTTTAAAGCAATTACAATGGATTTTTTAAGTTCATTTAATATACCCTGTAAGAATCTCTCCTTCACTAGCTGGAGACTACATTTTGACACAATAAAACATTTTAAAAACCTAAAAAATAATTTTTGTCCAATAAGTAGGATAAAACTTGGCCCCAAATATCTGAACTACTGAAGCTTAACCCAGTGCTCAAAGAACACAAGTAAATGAAGCAAATAATGAATAAAGAACACCTCCATAATCCCCATCAAAAGAACTGCTAGCAGGTGCCCATTTCCATGAACTGCTGGTCCTTAAGATGAACATGTGTTATCTCTAGGGTAGGGCAGAATGGAAAAATATAAAATCACCACAGCAAGACTGAAGAGTAACTGAAGTTGTATGGTCAGGTTGGCCAGATGAGGCATCTCCAGTCACTTATCACCCTTTTTTGCTCCTGCTCCATAGATATCATGCAAAGAGGACTTTGAAACAGAGCCTCCCCAGAAGATCCAAATGTAGTAGGGTATTCTCTTCCAAAAACACCTTCATTTGCTAAGCATCATTCTGCAGCTTAGCAATAACAGCCATTCTATTAAAGGCAAGTTTCCATTTTATATGCTCAAGCCTTCTGTGGCAAGATCCCACAATTCCCCAGGAAGTGTGATTTACCATCCCATCGTCCTGTTTTTATAGGGCTTGACTCTGCAAATGGAACTAATGGAGACCTCAACCACGAATCACTGAGCCTCCAGGAATAGCTGTAGATTTACAATGCCTACAAAGTCATCCTGTCACACTTACGTCTTCTCATCATGCCCCTGAAGGAACTTCCTAAGGCTTCAGCTGAGCTCCATTAGCTGCCATTGCCCCAAAAACTGTTTTCCTCCTCTGAGCCCACTCTCCATCTCCTAGGAGTTTCCAATCTAGGAAGCCTTATAAGGATCTGATGACTCCTGGTAGGGACAAGGGAGTCAGGTGTCTGAAACTCACTTGTGGGATGGCTGACAAGTTATGAGAAAAGGAGGGGATGGAAAAAGGGAGAAAAGAAAAAGTGCACTCTGAGTCATGTTGGTGAAATTTTTCACAGCTAATCACACACAAGACTGATTCACTGCTCACTTGCCTCTTCTCACTCATTTTTCATATCATATTTTTCACTGCCCCATCAGCCTGTTCCACCAAGGTCAAATGAAGGGAATGATAACATACACCACACTGAGATTTATTATAAATGGAGTCACTCACCTTTTATGTGAAACAAATGAACTCCTGAAATCAGCATTTATGAAGATGGACCTGAGCAACAGTCATGTGAGGAGACAGCAGGGAAGGAGGACTCAGTCTAAATGGCAATATTGAACTCCTATGGTCTCCTTTCCTGTGCACAGAATATAAACTGAGCCCCCCACCCTCCACTGGTTTGAACCTAACAGTATGTAAGACTTTTAATCAATGTCAGGTTTGTAGTTCCGTCTTTTTTGTATTTTACAGAGGTGGATAGACTTTTAGACAAAGTAACAATTGAGCATATCTTAAATCAAATTTACTAAACATAGAAGACTGTCCCATGATATTTTTAGGATGCTTTAGATTACAAGCAACATAATTTAGGTTCTGAGAGCCACCACAAGGGGACTGAGGTGTTTATTGGGTAGGGTGACCAATGCGTCTGCCACAGAATAGATTCCATTCCTATCTCTACTTTTCCCACACTCTCAATGGCTTCTTCTTCATATCACTGAGATCTAACTCAAATCTTGGAGTTATCAAGAGACCTTCTCTGACCACTACATCTCAAAACGCTGCACAATTACCCTCATCATTCTCTACTCTCTGGTTTTCTTCATAGCTCTTAGACCCATCATATCTGTGCATGTGTTTTTTAGTAACAGATACTCAAATACTTGTATTATGAATGGATTTAAAAAATGGAAAACACTGGTGTGTCTTACTCTTTTATTATGTATCCATGCCAGCAAAACATATCTCCTTATTCTTCTTTATTTTTCTACCACCTTTTTCTTACACTATCCCTGTACAGGAATGCTCTCCTCACCTTTCTTCTGCCTATATAAATCCTGTCTTTAAAGATTAGCTTAAATTTCACTTATTTCATGAAAACTAACCTCACATGACCTCCTGATAGTACTTTCAGTTTGCAAAACTCATGTTACTCCTTTCATAGTTTTCCTTGAGCCCAACCTGGAGCTGAAAGTACCAGCAGATCTTGAATCACTCAAGACTCTTATTTTTATAACTAAGGAAACAGAGTCCCAGAGATGTTTTGACCTACCCAGTAGAATGTGTACTAGCATAGGTAGTTCCCATTTGATAATTAACCAGTACTAAAATTATAGAACATTCTCCAATTGGCGTTTTTGAAATATTTGCTACATTACTGGGTGTTTGGGGAAAATGAAAGACAAATGAATATAAAACCCTCCACTAATAAACACAAAACAGATCATCCTGACACACCCAGAAGAATGGAATAAGGCTCAACTGAACAAGAGAAAGCCCCCTTATCCTTCTTCTCTCATGGGTCTGAGCTCATTAATGAAATTGAGCATGAAAGTAGAGCTGCTAGTAAAGAAAAATAAAAAATGCCAGGGACAGAGAACTGTAAAAGATGTCAGTCACTGACATTCCTAAGCCTTAGTATCCTCAAGTGTGAAAAGAATGTGGACTTACACAAAATCAACTACATAGCAGAACTTTCTTATTTTAAAAAAAGCTGATGTCAAACCCTAAAGTAAAACTGCTCTGGCTATAGTGATTACAGCTGAGAGTCTCACCCTCTGAGCCTCTTGCCTTCACCATTGGCTTAATCTTTAGAGACATCTTTCCTAGCACTGAGATACAATCATGCTAAAGTGGATGATTATGATACTAACAGTACTAATAACATTGAAAGACTGCCGTGACTTACTGAAGAATTTATACTCTCTAAAGCTCTAAAAATAAGTTATTCATATGGCAGACATTGGTCTTTCGAAACCATGATAAATCAATCAAATGTTCATGAACCAAGAATGGATGAATGGATGGATAGGTGAAAAGATAGATAAACAGATGCAAGGGAGGAAGGGAAGAATAAATGATAGCGGGGAGAAGAAAAGGCTATTTAACTTTAATTAAAAATAATAAAATTATCATTAATTGTCAATTAAATCAAAATTCTTCATGGTTACTTTTACGCAGAAAAAAACAAATAGCATAAATACCCAACAATAAGGGACTGACCAAAAAAATTAGCCAAATAGCCTATGCCTCCACTAAACATCATTTTTCAGAATTATTAATGATAGGATTGAGAATGTGCTCAAAATACATATTGATACATGCAAAATAAGATTATGGAATGATCCTCATTTTTAAAACTGTAATGT
The DNA here is from genome assembly GCA_011751065.1 of Lasiurus cinereus. Classification (NCBI taxonomy): domain Eukaryota; kingdom Metazoa; phylum Chordata; class Mammalia; order Chiroptera; family Vespertilionidae; genus Lasiurus; species Lasiurus cinereus. The sequence continues at coordinate 2,913,704 of JAAGEH010000367.1, forward strand.
TTTCTTAAAGATAGACAAGATATTAACAGTGGTAACTTCCAGATGGTTAGATTTCAGATAATTTTTTTCTTCAGACTTTTATGACTTATATCAAACTATCTACAGTAAACATATATTGTGTTTAATGAAAATGAGACTGAAATAATGTGAGACATAAACAATATTGAAGTGAACCTCCCTTTGTTTATTACCCATCCTATATAATAAAAGGCTAATATGCAAATCTACAGAACAATGGAATAACAGGTCACTATGATGTGCACTGACCACCAGGGGGCAGATGCTCAATGCAGGACTGCTGTAGTCAATGTACTCCCACAGGAGTAGCGCTGGTCAGCCAGAAGCCAGGCTCACGGCTAGTGAGTACAGTGGTAGTGATGGGAGCCTCTCCCACCTCCACAGCAGCAACCAAGGATGTTCAACTGCCGGCTTAGGCCCACTTCCACAAGGGCTCCCATACTGTGAGAGGGTGTAGGCCAGGCTGAGGGATGACCCTGAGTGCATGAATTTCGGGCCTTTAATCCAGTGGTCGCGAGCCACATGCGGCTCTTTGGCCCCTTGAATGTGGTTCTTCCACAAAACAGCACAGTCTGTGAGAGTCTATTTTGAAGAAGTGGCATTAGAAGAAAGTTTAAAAATTTTGGCTCTCAAAAGAAATTTCAATTGTTGTACTGTTGATATTAGGCTCTGTTGACTAATGAATTTGCCAACTACTGCTCTAGTCCAATATAAAGACTCAAAAGGCAAAAGATATGGAAGGATGCACTAGAAATATTCAAATGGGCTCCATATTGGACCCAGTGATCTCAATTCTGGAATATATCTTGAAACACCTGAAACACCAATCAGAAAGAATGTATGCACTCCTGTGTTCATAGCAGCACAATTTACAATAGCCAAGATCTGGAAACAGCTCAAGTGCCCATCAGTAGATGAGTGGATAAAAAATCTGTGATACATTTACACCAGGGAATACTATGCAGCAGTAAAAAAGAAAAATCTCTTACCCTTTGAGACACCATGAAGGGACCTGAAGAGTATCATGCTAAGTGAAATAAGCCAGCCAGATAAAGACAAGTATCACATGATCTCACTCATATGTGGACTCTAAGTAACAAAATAAACTGATGAATGGAGTGGACCCAGAGACATGGAATCTCAGAGGGAAGGTGAGGGAGGGTGGGTAGGTGGGAGTCAATCCACCAAAGAATTTGTATGCATATATGCATGGCCCATGGACAAGGACAATTAGGTGGTAAAAGCCTGGGTGGGGTACAGGGACCAGCTGGAAGGGGTTATGGGGGGAAAGAGGACATATACTTTCAACAATAAAGGTTTAAAAAGTAACACAAGAAGAGATAGCACCCTTTACCCAAAGTTTTCACATTCCAAAAAGGAACAGAACTCTGGATGGCCTGTTACATTGAGCTGTGTCTTATCTCTGGGCCATGTGCAAGCCAAGTTTAGTAAACTTAACGTTATCACTTGTCAAGTTTTTCAACCTTTGAAAAATTACTCCATATGAGAATTAATATACAATATAACATCCAAGCGGTTAGCCAGCTCTCAACTCACATTATCTCCAAATGATGCTGGATGTGCACCTGAGAGTGGCTCAGCTCCCAGGCTACTATAGCCTTTCATTTTTGGGAGAAATGTGGGAATGAGCTCAAAGACAAATCCACTTTTAAACACTGTAAGGGTGAGAGATAATCTATGCCATACCTGAAAATATGTCTCACGGATCTCCATGCAATAGAAAACTTATTAACTTCGTTTTTTAAAAACTCTCATTCATCATGTCTAGCAAGTCAACAGTCTTCTCCCAAGACCTGGCTTTAATTGTGAAGGCGCTGACATTGCATTCTGGAAGTCTTGAAGAGCCCAAATTTCTTATAACTCTGTGGCTGTTTCCCAATATCAAGTGTTTGTAGAATTTGGAGATACATCATGAGAAAGACATATGCCTCAAAATCAGTGAGAGGACATGTAAACCAGCACCCTTAAAGATTTAAAAAAAAAAGTAATAAAGAATAAAAAATCTAGGGACTCTGCTTCTGTCCAGGCCATTACTTTGAAGGGGGAGGGAGAAACGGAGAAAGGAGGAAGGGAAATCAAAAAACAGACTTCATTTTTAGATGAAAAATAGATAAAGGAAATATTAGACCATCAGCATCAATCCTAAAATGCAGTTTTCTTCCATGTATTCCAAAGTGAGGAAAAGACTTCCCAGCTCCGTAAGGTTCCAGGTCCCTTGAATGTTCCAAAAACACATTGGCTCATTTTTAAGCCACCACACTTAAGCTGGGTAATACTAATTTGGAGATAAATTCGCTTTCACTGTCATGTGCATATGTATAGGTGTGTATATGTATGTGCGTGCGTGCGTGTGGAGTGTGTGTGTGTGTGTGTGTTTAGGTTTCTCTTTTGGGATTTTAATAACACTAGTTCATATCCAAGACTCCTAAATCAACTGATCTCAGCAAATCACTTTCTTTAATCATACAAGGAAACAAAACCTTACATATACATTTGAGTATGGTATTCAATTTTAATAATTTGAATCACCTTCTACTGCATCATACAATCACTGGTTATAGTCTTTTAAACAAACAAAACAAAGACTCCTACAGCTTTTTTACCACACTCTTATTTTCTGAAATGACTGTTTTTTTAAATGATATTATAATATACTAAACATGTTTCTTACAAGGGGGGAGTGAAGACTCACCTTTTTTGTCTCCCAATTACTTTTTTCCTTTTTTACGAATTTGGTTTTGTTATGGTAAGAACACTTAGCATGAGGTCAGCACTACTAAATTATTTCCTTGCCTACAATAGCATTTTAGGGGTTTATATTAGAGCATATGTTCTGCCTTAAAGTGTCACAAGCATTAAATAATGAGTCACCCATTAATATATACCTACTGGAAGAAGGGGGAAAGCCATCAAGTTTCTCCTGCACAAAGGAAGCACGCATTATCATCACTGTCACACATCAACTACAGATCTCCTTCTAGAAACATTTTCAAAAGAAGCTGGTAAATATTATTATTTACTATGCTAAGGCACAATAACTGATTAAGGTAAATTTAGTGGAAACATTAAAATAATGGCAGGGGAATAAAATGTATTCTGCAGAAACACTGTGTGAACTTATTGGAAATAATCAACTGCTCAGTTTGAATTAAATGAATGTGAGTGAATGTAACTGAGGGTGTTGGGGAAGGTGGAAATAGAAAGCCTGGCATACACAAGCTGGAATCTGCAAGCTTCCCTCTGCCACAGCTGGGAGGAAAATCTGCAAAGATGCAAACAATCCTTGGGTGTTCAGTTAGCAGTAAGTAAATTGCTGTGGGAGCTAAGGGCGGGCATACTTTAGCAGGCAATTCCTCTCTGTCTTTCATTCTGTTTGTCTGTGTTAAATTCCCCCTCTGCCCTCATCCATTCTCACATCCAGTTCCTTGCTTTGTCCATCCATCAATCCCCTCACTTTGTCAGTGCTGACTTCATCTCAGCTCTCACAATCGCGCTGCAGCCATCCCCAGGCCGCGGGGGAGTCCCCTGCCTGCCACCACCTCCCTGCCTCCCAATCTGCTGACGAGGGCCCAGTCGACCGCTTGTCGTTTTCTATTGCACAGACCAGCAAAAACACTAATACTCAACCTGATTCCTATCGTCCTCCTTTTCACCTTTTCTATTGAGAGGAATAGAAGAGGGAAAGACACAAGGAGCGAGAAACACAGAAGGGGGAGAAGAGAGAAAGGGGGACTGGTGGATAATGGAGAGAGATGTTTGCTGAATTTTCTACAACAATTTGCACACTAGTCAGGTGGAGGCTCAATCCAGTCTCCTATACTGCACATCAATAGAAATCACAGGGAGAAAATGTAGCACTAATTAAGGGTTGATACGCTGTAGTCAAGTGCAGTTTAGGGGGGAAAAACAGCAGACTACCCAGGCCCAACTCTATGCAGCCCTTTTCATTGACAATTTAGGATGGAAATTAAATAAATAAATATATATATAAATATATATAAATATGTATATGTATATGTATAAATATGTGTGTATGTGTATATATATGTGAATGTGTGTATGTGTGTGTGTGTGTGTGTGTGTGTGTATATATATATATATATATATATATGTACATATATATGTTTTACCTTTAAAATCAAGCAGGTAAACTGGGAGAAAAAAACATTAGATGATCATTTTTACTCAAAAAATAATTTGCAAAACATTTCACATGATGGGGGGATCACTAAAGAGGAAAACAGTTACTTAGTAACAAAACTATTTTAAAACATTCTTCAGTGTACTGCCTGATCTTGTGCTCTTAATTCAAAGGTGTATAATCCTGAGCACCTGCCAAATTAATAAATGATTTCGTCCCTGAATTCTAAACTCCTTTTTCACCCTCCGCAGCACAAACTTCACAATAAGCCATAATCAGGATGATAAACACTTTTCAGTGCTACACATTTCTTTACATTTTATCCTTAAAGTGGAAACAAAAAAAAATCTCTTGAAATATGGGCAATAAAGTTAGTAAAACTATTTATATGATTATGTTTAATATGACTTTTTCAAAAAGAGCTCAGTATAGGGTTCTAAAAAACTATGGTTGGCAGTGATAATTATAACTAGTATTTAGGAGGTCCTGCTACCTGCATAGCATTTTCATGTATGACATTGGATCCTTGTGACTACTCTCTCTCCAGGAATCAGAACCTGCTTGAGGAAGCTGAGGTGCAGCAATTCGGTACTTTTCCCAAATCATGCCACTGTCAAGTATGGGCGTCAGGATTTTTAAATGGCTTTTAGAATTCTAAGCCTTTGTCCAACAGGATGACCACATTCTGAAGTTACTTCCTTATAGTAATAATTTTAAAAAGCTTGAAAGATCCACTGGGATAAAGAGGATAATACTTTCTCTCCAAAATGTGACCACAATATTGAGATTGATGTTTTTATTCATCACCCCTAAAGTCTTACTTGGGGAAATTATTTGCTGCCTCTGCTAACAAACCCAGAGAAGTTTCCAGAAGAATCTGAGACATAATAATGAGATAGGAATAAATGTGAGGCCTCCCAAGGCAATGGCTCTGAAGGGCTAAGCACTGGCTTGGATATTGAATTTTGCTTTGTTTGTTAGAAAATTAATCGGTGTCCTATGGCCACACCTCCGATCACTGTAAATTTGGGAGGCAATCAGCAGATCTCCAACCAACCAGGCAGGTGAAGCCACAGCATGAACAGAAAAGGAGACCGGACAGCCAGCAAGAACTCCTGCGTTGGAGCCATTGCCTCATCCAATCCAGAATCCGCGACCACAGCTCATTTCTCTCCCCTTTTGTTTCTCCAACCTACAGGCCCAGATGGGCCTTGGCGGTGACAGAAGAGACCAGGGGGATGGAGAAAAAAAAAAGCAACAGCAAAAAGTCTCCTCTGCAGTTCTACTCTACACATCACACATCTCTAATTAGACAGCAGCAAAATTTTATTAATAGGATGGACATTATAGAATGAGCTTGTTATAAATGGGCCCTGTCAGGGCCTTATTCAGCTACCAAATGAGTATTCTCAGTTCAGTGCTCTCATCTGAGGCATCACGCCTCATGCAGGATAACAAATGATTGCTATTAACCGTATTGTTAGTAATGATGGCTGAAAACAAACAAAAACCCATAAATAACAGTCTACAGAAAAATTAACCCATAAACTTGATAGATATCCAGCTGAGAAATAATAAATGACAATTTGGGGCCTGCTGGGAGAAGCTAGTAGTTTTTGTTTTCCTTTCTGTCATTAACACATTTTCTGTGCTAAAAATTAGATTCTGATATATAATTATCAACGCTCCCAGATATTAATTCTGCGACTGCACCCTCGGTTTCTCTTCTGGCTGGGCTATAATGTTATTCACAGATTACTCTGAGAAAACACATCAAACACTTAACAGAACAGGTCAAAGTGACAAGCAGCTTCTGCTGACAACACCAACCTGCACCATCTTTTTTTTTCTTTTTAACCAGGGACACAAGACAAATTTCTCCTATTAATTAACTTGGGTTCCCTTCCAACCACAACAGGCCTGTACAATGTGATGTGTGCTAAGCAAACCCCTCCCCTTTCTCTAATGAAGGCGGCCAAGGGAAGTGAGGAGTGACAATATCATCCTGCATTTATGACATTCAGATCCACATTCATTAACGTCTTTTGGGGAGGAGACAAGGTTCAAAACAACTTTCTAAATGCACAGTAGCCCTCACCTTGAGCCCCTTCCCTTCAAAGGGCTGTTATTAAGCATGTTATTAAGCATCTGAGCAAAAGACCTTCCCCATAAGGAGCCTGAATTTCACCCTGGAACCAAATCAGCACTGTCACCAAGGAGGACTAACTTCCCAAATGCCATGACTTCCACACATTTAACTGACCTTGACTGGGACACAATCCCAACCACTAATGGCTTACATTCATCAGGGACTACCAAGAGAAGGGAACTTTACCTGGCTCCTCCATGAACTGACCCATATCCTATAAGCAGACATACACACACACACACACACACACACACACACACACACACACACCCCATACTCTCGTGCACATGAAGTCCTTATCACCAGTATTGGCATTATCAATTCAACCTACTCTATGAATTTCTTCTGCTGTTATCTCTTTGAAATTTTAATTTCAAGGAAAATTACAGGGGAAAACTTTTTTTTATCAAAAAATTAAGGTACCCGCCAAAATTGGTTTGGCTCAGTGGATAGAGCGTCGGCCTGCGGACTGAAGGGTCACAGGTTCGATTCCAGTCAAGGGCATGTACCTTGCTGGCGGGCACATCCCCAGTGGGGCGCATGTAGGAGGTGGCTGATCGATGTCTCCCTTCTCATCGATGTTTCTAACTGTCTATCTCTCTCCCTTCATCTCTGTAAAAAAATCAATAAAATATATTTTTAAAAAATTAAGGTACCCAATTTAGAGAATGCATATTATTGTTATGTATGGTTAAAACTAAGATGATGAAACTTTAAGACTAAGATAGCGGGCAGGGAAGGGGGGCAAGCAGGGGAAACCCATGTAAATAGGACAATGCAAATAAGTGAATAAATAAGCAGGTATATGATGCATTTCCCAAGCCTGTCCTACCAGAGAAAAAAAGACAGCAACTTCCTATTCTTCAGTGAATGCCTTCAAATACAAGCTCTTTTCCCAGGTAGGGGAATTGAACATGAAAACAGGAAAACTCCTTAAAATTAGGCCATATTGCCAAGCTTCATGTATAGAAGCAAAGTGGGGGGTGAAGGAAGCAAGAGGCAAAGCGGATAAAGCAAGGGTGGAAATAAGGAATGCTGAGTGCTGCTATGTGAAAAGCAGAAAAAAACGTGGGAGGCATTAGACCGCCAATTTAGAAAAACTTGCTAATTCCCAACAGTTGTGGGATGTTCCCTTTTTCCTTTCAAGCTCCATCAAGGACTCGGGCTAAATAACATTTTTTGAGATGGGATTTATTTTCTTTTAAATAAGCAAATGACTCACACCTCCCATGCCTCATTTTTAACCCCCACGCTGCATCCCCGTGAACACGCTGCCTTGATGACAACAGCCTAAACTGCAAATCCCTCGCCTCCCATGAACCCCATTTTCTCAGTATCTGGCATTGTGATATTAAATAACTATAAAACTAGAAAGCCAAAATAACTAAATCACCTGGCAGCCAATTTCTGAGAGTTAAACCACAAACCCGGAAAATGGTGGAGTGTGTTGAAATAATGTAAAGGAAACCCATAAATTCAAACTTTATGTTCTGTAAAGAACAAATATGAAAAAGGCATCAAAATAATGAAAGATTGTTTATGTATTCTGGCATGAAATGGGAATGTGTTATGAGAGAGAGCAGTGGTGGAGACAGATAGACGAAGCTGACAGTGTGGTATTCATCCTGCACGGTGGAGCAGGCGTCCCGCTAGTGGCAGTAGACAGCGCAATAAATCAAGGGCTCTCGAAGCTGTACCTACAGCTTATTACATCCAAGATGACAAATAAATAATAATCCCTGTCAGAGCGGCCCTTTGCTCAAGGATTGAGCCTGAAACCTTTGGCTCATCACTCCTCATCTTAAGTGAAAACACTAGAACTAGGGAATTGGAGGCCACGGTTTGCTAAGCTCATGAAACACAAAACAAGTGGGACCTGGGAACTGGGACTGAACAAGAAAGGTCAAGAAGGAAGGAGGGATAAGCATTTAAATAATCTTGAGCAGGAAGGGCCAAAGCAGTGGAATGAATGAGTGAGGGTTAGCATGTACTAATCACCAGGGGGAGAGAAAAAGCTCAACTCTTATTCCTTGTCCTCCATCCCTAACCAGACTTCAAAGTAACCTATGTACTGGCAGGCAAAGCAGCAGAGGCATAGAGGTGCTGGAAACCAAATACCAATGGCCATGTCCCTCCCAAGCCCTCACCACCGTCCACCCTCCTGCCTTATTTAAGAACCGCGCAATGGTGCAAAACCACCCTCCCCATGTAGGAATTCCAGCTCTCTCACAGCCTCAAAGGAGAAGAGATAGTGCAGACCAGGCCTAGGCAGCAGGAAGGCTGGGTCACAGAGCCACCCCTGTGCTGCCCTGCTGGGAGGCGTCATCACCTCCTCTCATATGTGGTGTGTCTCACTGGCTCTTTAACATAGAGATGCTATACAGCCCTGCTTTTACATCTGTTGGGCATCTATGGGCATGATGATCTTGAACTTGTCCCCCAACCTGGAGCAACCCCACTTTCCTATTGTTCCCAACTGGTTAGATGGAGGGTTCCTATAAGGGCCCTCCACAGTTCCTCTGGAGCACCTCTCTGACTGGGTGGGCTCTCCTCTTACAGCAGTCCTTACCTGGGCTTTCCAAGAAAGACCCTGTCTGACCCATCTCCAGTCCCTTCACCTCAGCACCTTCAAGAAAGCACAGACAGGGCTCATCAAGATCTCCTACACACACACAACACAGAACACACAATCCTATTCTAACAACCTTTGAATGTCCCACTAGGTGCCATTCAGTCAGCCCACTACAATCCCCACCACCCCCAGATATTAAAGCAAAATTATATGTTGTGATCTGAGAGACCGGCATGAGATAAGTCAGCGAAAGGGGACCAGAATCACTACAAAGCCCTAAGTCCCAGGGACTAAAAAAAAGAGTTTCTGGTATTACAAAGCAGAAATGGCCACTATTCTATGCTCATCTCAGAGTACAGTGGGGTCTCCACTACTGCTTCACCTCCCTCACTTCATTAGACAAAGGGTGTATAGTGGAGTGGAGCAGATAAACCCGAGTTCAAATCCTGATTCCACACAAGTTGGATGACCTCAGGTAGGGCCCTGCATCTTGCTGAGTTTCATTTTCCTCCTCTGGGAAAGAAACCCATTGCTTCCAATCCCCAATCCATAGGATTATTTTGAGATTAATTGACATTGCAGGTTTAAACAGTTCCTAACATACCTGCATGCCCAAAAGAGACCAGTCCTCATTCCAGTTCCCTCTTTCCTCATTTTTGACCATCTACTAAAGCAGAATTAAAATAAATGGTATCATCTACATGACTTTAGATCCTTATGAGCCTTCAAAATATCAAAAATTCTCTAGAGACACAACCATCTTATGAAAATAATTTGAACAAATACATAGGCCAGAAGTTGGAAGAAATTCATCTAAGATTTTAAGGAGGTTTGGGGCTATACGTGGGTAAGTGATGCAATACAACCGAGTCACCTCCATCCAATAATTCTATCCTGGGACTCTCTTATTGAGAAAATAATCCAAAAATGGTAATTCATATGCACGAAAATATACATTAACTGTTATTATGATCAAAACTAAGCAAACTGGCCGAGACCGGTTTGGCTCAGTGGATAGAGTGTCGGCTTGCGGACTGAAAAGTCCCAGGTTCGATTCCCGTTGGGGGCATGTACCTTGCTTGCAGGCACATCTCCACTGTGGGGCGTGCAGGAGGCAGCTGATCGATGTCTCTCTCTCTCATCGATGTTTCTGACTTTCTATCTCTCTCCCTTCCTCTCTGTAAAAAATCAATAAAATATATTTTAAAAAATAATAATAATAAAACTAAGCAAACTAAATAGCCCATAGTAGGGGTTTTTTTAAAAAAAAAAACACACACATTTAATATTATTTTTAGTATAGAATGGTTATTTGAAAGGAACAGTATACAGTCTTCAAAAAAGATGGTTATAAAAATAATGAAGCAACATGGCAAAATGCCTATTATGTAGCATGAAAAAGGGTGGACACAAAATTGACATGGCTCTGATGTTAGCTATGTAGCATTATGCCTCTGGAAAAAGACAATATGCACAAATATTAACAGTGCTAGTATGGCAGAATTACAGACAATTGTTTATTATTTCATTTTTTCCAACTGTCTATGATTATGTTTCATAACACATTCACTTTAAAAGTGAATTTAAAAATTCAAAAGGAGTTAAATGAGTTAAAAAGTGGAACTATGGCGGCAAAACCGACTGCCACCAAGATTTTGTAGACTCCCCCTCCTTCCTGTCATCCAAGACATCACTGTGGGACCTTTTGTGTGATGGTGGGCAAAGATGGAATAAAGCTATTTGAATATTGTCCTGGACCACACCCATCCTCCTTTTCCAATCATCCCTCACATGCCCCACTTACCCTAGAGCCAGTACTTTCCCATCATCCATGCCTGCTTCCAGCCTTGTTGCTGAGGTCCCACAATATTCCTAAATAACTCACTTCTAATGAGAAAACTCCAGTTTTCAAAGTCTGAGAATCTGGGATTCCTCCTGTATCCCCTAGGACAGTGGTTCTTAACTTTTCTAATGCTGCGACCCTTTAATACAGTTCCTCAAGTTGTGGTGACCCTCAACCATAGATTATTTTTGTTGCTACTTTATAACTGTAATTTTGCTACTGTTATAACTGTAATTTTGCTACTGTTATGAATTGTAATGTAAATATCTGTGTTTTCCGATGGTCTTAGCCGACCCTGCTAGCGATTTACAACCCACAGGTTGAGAACGGCTACCACAGAGCCTAAGACCATTGGAAAACACAGATATTTACATTATGATTCATTAACAGTAGCAAAATTATAATTATGAAGTAGCAACGAAAATAATTTGATAGTTGGGAGTCACCACAACATGAGGAATTGTTTTAAAGGGTCGAGGCATTAGAAAGGTTGAGAACCACTGCCCTAGGAGATCTTGCTTGCTACCTCTCATTTAATGTCCCAAAGAATCATTTCAAAAGCACACTGTTGAGGGCATCTGGAAATTAGCCAAGGAGATAAGATGTAAACTGGAGAAAATGGTGTCCCGTCCCTATCCCAAGCCCTGAGCCCCTTTCCTTGCCCATAGCAAGACTTCCAGTCTTTGGTGTCCCTCTTTTCTGTATCCCATTCCCTAGACTTGTAGGGAAAGAGAGGGGACTCTCAAATTGAAGGTGAGTACTGCAACCTTTTCATAAATGTTCCAACACAAATAACTTGCTGATACTTCACAGATTGAGATTTTGTTATCAGAAGACAATTGGAGAGCCTGTCCTTTTATTTTTTTTTAAAAAAAAGGAGAAAGTGAAAATAACACTGGGTGTCTGTTCTGTGCTAAGTGCTACAACAGATACTGAAATAACTACTACACAAATTAAATAATTATCCCAAAACTCATTCAGCAACAAAAAATTCATAAGATGATTAGACCTTCTCTAGCCGTCAATGTTCTCCCTCCATCATCCAGGTAAAGACATTCCCTGTAGGATTCATATCTATGCATTAATTACAGAAACCCTTTACTTGTGGCAGTTTGGATTGAAGGTCCTAATGTATTCTCCTTGTATTCCCTTTTCCTCTCTCCTCTCTCACTGCTCCCTTGAACACATGCCTAGTCCAGTAAACCAGTTCCCAGTGTACAGACAGAGAAACTGAAGACCAGAAGTTAAGGAACTTGTCCCTCACACGGAGTTCCTTTTGGAGTTGCAAGTGGCTGCTGGTCCTTCCACTGGACCACGCTGGTTCCCATCACTGGTTTCCACAGCAGAAAACAATTTAACACCTTCTCACTATCGTCTAGAAAAGTGTGGAAGGCAGTCCTCTGTTGCCCACATGAGACCAAGACTCTCACTTCGCTGAAAAAGAACTAGCCCCCTAAATTGAGGCTCATCCCAAGGTCAACAAGGTCACCAGGAACCTTTGGGGTATGGGGGAAAGTAGCACTGTTCCATCCAAATTCTTAAACCATACTATTGTCCAAAATTAATTTTTAAAATACATAATTTGATATAAGTTTGAGTTCACTGTCTTAAAATAGGTTAACTTAACAAAAGACATGAGTAAAAAATTATAATGCAATCATGTAATACAATATCACTATTTAAATATTTTCTTTAAATATAAACATGGCAATTCTGCTAATATATATTACATACATTTACAACAATGCAAGAAAGCTGAAAGGTGGTTATTGTTGAATTGAAAAAGTCCCAGAATCCCACTAAGAAAATAATGTGAGACAATAATGCATATTTCAGGTACACACTATAACTGACTTAAATTATTATGGATATACTTCAGACTTAATTACCTTTCTAAAATATGTTGGGGTATTTTGTCATTAAACTCTGCAGAGTCCGCTGTACCTCTACTAAATGCTGCTCTGAAACACACACCCTTGGCTAATGTTTTTATTTGAATAACTTATTACCCAATATAGCAAGCATCAACACATTTTATAGAACCAGAACTTGGCTCTCTGAAATTCTCCCTTCCCTAATGCCAGTCACTGTTGGGAGCATTTAGTTATAAATTGTCTTTCAATAAAAGTAAAAGCTCCCAAAACAACAAAATGAAAAGACACAGCAGCTTAAATCAAGGGAAGTCAATTTCCACATGCCGATCTTAAATATTTCATGGCCCTATTTTATTCTGACATTTGTAGATGACTAAAGTGTTACAAAGGAAATAAAATGCTGATTAAAGAGTTCACTGTCATAAAGGTTACTGAATTGTAAATGGCCCTTTCCATCTTCCTGTTAATAGGTACCCAGCTGTAAACATCATGAAGGATGTGACGGGAGGGCGGCTTCCCTCCTTGAGGAGCTGTATATACATTAATCACTGAATCACCAAGCCATGCTTAATTGCAAGCTGTATATCACACAAATCCATGGTAAGTAGAAGGAAACTCATTATTGCTGCTTCATAACTACTGGGTACTTCTCATTTTAACCTCCTCACACCTGGGACACTTTGTTGCTTTACAACAGGAATGCAGAAAAGGCATTACACCACTAATTACAGCTCACACTGGCAACTCCATCCCAGCTGCAGGAAGGGGAAGTGGAGCTCTCCGATCTGCAGCCATCTAGGCTTCTGCGTCTCTGCAGCTAAGTCCATTTTTCCATGTGGCTTCCCACCCCCTCCCACCCTTCTTCCCACTGCTCCAAACCACCCCCTCCACCTGTTCCCTTCCTGGGGACAACATGTTTAAATCCATTACTCCTTGAGAGTTTACATAACTGCTTAAATTATAAAGAAAAAAAACCTGCAGTACATTTTGCTTTGACAAAAATTGTTGATTTAAATCCCATACAATAGTGCAATACTATTTAAAGGTCAACCCAAGAAAAATGAGTTTATACCCCAACAGAGTCGAACTTATCTGTCATGAAAGTGTAATGATGTGTTTATTCCCTCACTAGGGTGTATATATTTTTCAGGAAGTGATAACAGTCTACTTGCAGGTGAAATCTGCTCTTAAATGGGAATTTCAGGAGATATTTACATTTCAGATGGTGAGGCTGATATCAAGAGCCCTGAGATCCATTTCTATACTTACTAGTCAGCTGAGTAGTTATTTTCATCACCTAAAAATTATTCTTCTCATCCCCAGGTCAAAAATGAGACATGTGCTTGAAAACTATAACTCATGTGGGAATCTTTTAAGAAGCTCAAGGTTGCAAACAGAATCAAATGCTGCCACAACACCTGCCTCTATTGCATGTTAGGTTCTATTTTACATTTTTTAAATGTGGCAATAAAGTTTTCTAAATTGATTCTAGAAATATGTTATTGATGAACCTGAATATTTGTCCCTTTTCAAAAAGCCAACAAACTGCATTGCCCTTCCCCAAATGGCCTCTAGAGGTCCTCAGATCTGGTCGGCACTGGAATAGGGTAAAGGGAAGGAGGCCAGTCACAGCCCCTAACAACCCAGGCCCACTGTCTCTCCAGGAAGCTCAGTTCAACCAACATTCATTAGATGTCAGGTGCTATGCTGGCTGTGGAGGTACAAAATAACAATACCATCTCTCCTGAAAACCTTCATCCGTTCATGTGGCAAACATATATCAACCATCTGCCATGTGCCTGGTACTGTGCAGTGGACACTCAGAGATGATGGTCTTATAGGGCCGACAGACACTGAATACACAATCACAAATGAAATAACTATCCAAAAGTAGGTGTTCAGGATGCTGGGGGAGCACAGAGCAAAGGAAGCGAAAGCAATCAACAAAAGGCCTCCCTTACAAAGTGACATTTAAACTGAGACTTAAGGGTACAAAGGTCTTAACTGGGTGAAACAGGAGGAGGCAAGTGAAGGCAGTGGGAAAGGCAAGTGCAAGGAAGGACTCAGGGCCAAAACAGTCTTCTGCAGAGAGCAAGTAGAGTAGCATGTGATCCGGCTGAAGGGCATGAGGCAGAATAGAGAAAATCCTGCCACAGTGGCAAGCATTCGGAACCTAAAGAGGACCATTGGAAGGTTTCAAGCACGGGAGAAACATGACCTAGTATTGGAAATGGGTCAGAAGTGAGCCAGGGTTACTGCTGGAATTCCCTCCATTGGAGTTATTATAGTCACGGAGCAACAACAGTGGGCCACTGCCACTGATCAGCAAACGACACAGAAGCCCCCTACTCCATCACCATCAGTACAAAGAAGTATACTCCCAAGAACTGGCCTTTATTCTTATGTTTAAAGACTGAGCTGACTAGGCTTATGATTCTGCTTGTAAGGTCTGCTTCCCTTTTCACAGGTGCAGTTTGGCTGGCCTAGGATTATCACAGCTCAGTAATCCTTATTATCTCTTTTCCACACCCACCAACCCACTGGCTATTTTTCCACCATTATAAACTCTGAAGATGAGCTGGAAGGGAGATCACTTCCCAGTCCAGGGAGTTTATTGCTAATGCTTGGAGTGAAAGCTGCTTTTCTGCCTATGGTCAGAAAGAAAAGTGAAGCGATTGGCTAAAAACTAGGTCTGAGGGTTGTCGAAATTTATTATTCAGACATTTCCCTGTTCCTCACAGTCATGGGTTGTTGGTGCCTGGGTTGTTTAAAAATTAGTTAGGATACAAAAATTTAGTTCTCTTCCAACACTCCTCATGGGGAAGAGGAGTTGTTGTTCATGAATCCTTTATGGTTCTATCACTGGCAGATCGTCAGAGCCTCTCACATTTAGGCAAAAGCCTAAAGCTACCTGCCTAGTTAAACGAACTACAGGAAAGCTGATCACAGCCCCAAAGCCCAGCCCACCACAACCCCCTTCCCAACTCCAAGGCCACCATCACAAGCCAACACAGTCATACCCAGTGCAGGAATCTTCTGCCTTCTCAGGTAATCCCTGGTATTGCACCTCCTGATCCTTCCTATCCCACCCAGTGCTGAGGAGATGTCAGCCATAGGAGGGTCACCATTGTCTCACTTGTAACAAAGGGATAATTCTAAGGAGTGTATTTCTTCACAAGATAATGGAAAAGTGGAAAGAGCATCTACTGTGGAATTAAGCACACCTGGAGCCATCACCCACACTTCCCTGGGCATACTGCTTAAACTACGATCCTCCATTTCTTCATTATACATTCAGACTCCCATTCACTCATTCGAAGGTCATTGGATGCCTACCATGTTTCAGGAGTTTTCACATTTATCCCATTTAATCATCACAATAATCACTACTTTTTCCTGTTATCTCTACATCAAGCATGTCAAACTCAAAGGCTAAGACAGGCCAAATAAACAAGGTTTAAGTTTATGTGGGCTGCAAAAAAAAAAAAAAAAAGCTTCAATTTTCATAGAAATGTAGATGTATTTCAATGGAGACATGTTGAATACAAAGGGCTGAAATAAATGTGCAACTGTAACATAAATTAATAGAACATTTTAATAAAAATTATTTTTCTTCAATATTAACTTAACAGACACTGAATAATTGCACAAATAAGCATAATGCAAATAAACCTATTTTTCTTGTTCTCTGGAAGCAAAATATTTCCTGTTGCACATACCAAACAAGTTAGAAACAAGTTAGTCCAAGACTAACGACGTTGCAATTAGCTGCTAAAATATTCTCTGCTAGTATTAGTGGAGAGAAATGGTGCACCTGCACGAGGCATGTAAGGGAGATAAATGCAACACAAGTATAGTAACCTGTCATTAGAGAATGTTGTAGTTCATTATTAATAATCTATAATAATAAAAGCATAATATGCTAAGGTGTCCTTCCGGATGACCTTCCAGACAAAGCCAGGGTTGTGAGGGAAGCCCAAGTCCTGGGTGCCAGAGGGAAGCCAGTGCCGGCAGCTGATGGGGAAGGAAGGCCTATTCTTGCATGAATTTCATGCCATCAGGCCTCTAGTTATGTATAACAGGATATTGTAAAAATTAAGTTATAAAATTTTTATTAAAACATTTCTTACATATCGTAACATTGGCTGGGCAGCAAAAATATTCACTGTGGGCTGCATGCATCCACAGGCTACGAGTTTGACATGCTTGGTCTACTCAGTGATCAGCAAACTGTGGCTCATGAGCCAAGCCAAAGTTTGCCGCTCTGTTGACTAATGAGTTTGCCGACCACTGACCTAGACTCTCGATTCCAATAATTACAGGCTGTTGTTGTTCCTTGTGATTAAGCCCCTAGATCAAAACTACCTCTGGCCTTATCTTATAAAGATTCTGATTGCATTTCAGGCCTCCCCATCTCCAAGTCCCCAATTTAATCACACCTGCAAAGAGCCTTTTTCCACAGAAGGCAACGTTCACAGGGTCCGGAAATTAGGACCTCAGACCTTTGGGCGGCCTCAGACCTTTTACCACAGTACATAGGGAAAAATTATCACTAGCTGAGTTGATTAAATCATGGTACACTTTTTTAATCACACTCAATAGTCATGCTCAGATTGTTGTTTAAATTCATGGTCCTTGATATCAGTTATCCAAAATATGTGAGAATTTTATATTTTTCACAAATGAATTCAAAACCTGTTAAAATTCCTTCTTGAGAGGACTTCTACAATGGTTAGAAAATTCCTTTTCTGAATTTTTACATATTCAAAGATGAGCCTTTTTATAGATGATACACCTAGACAGCTTTCAGCAATGAGTTCACATGATGATGGAAACCATTCCAAACATCTGTTTTCAAAATGTTCTCTTCATGGTATAAGCTTCTTTCAGAATGCATTTTCCCAACTGCTTTTCCCCCGACATGTCTGTTAGTATATATACTTCTGGTAAGAATTTGGAGTGAAAAATTAAGAAAACTTGAATTTTTGTCAAAGAAAAATGTGGAAATTGTATTTATAATAATAAAAGGAAACAACTCTCCTGTTCTTTCTCATATTATCAAGAAATCTCTTTTGGAACCAAAGATTTTTTTTATTCAGTCTCCAATTCATAATCATGTATATTGTAAAAGCTCTATTACTTGAGGTTTTCAAAAAAATAAAATTAACCCCACAGTGACATCCTATGAGCTCACACTATGATGAAAATTTAGTGTTTTAAAAATAAAATTAACCCCATCACTGATATCCCATGAGTTAATAAAATTTTCAAAATACTAAAGACAAAAAAAAAAAAGAGGGGAAGATAGCACTATGAATTGGCCCTCAAAGAGAATTAATTCTCAGGTGGCCTTTGGAACAGCTGTTCTGTGCATGGTACATGCTAATGTGGTAGACACTTATACCATAGGAGGATGCCAGTTCAGTCTGAATATTAAATACTGATCTAGCTTATCCCTTTCCCATTTTTATGTTTTTTAATGTTTTTATTGATTTTTAGAGAAAGGGAAAAGAAGAGAGAGAGAGAAACAGAAATATGAATGTGAGAGTGAGCCATCAATCAGCTGCCTCCTCCACACCCCACTATCAAGAATCGAGCCTGCAGCTTAGGCATGGGCCCTGGCAGGGAATCGAACCAGCAACCTTTTGGTGCACAGGATGATCCACACCAACTGAACCACACCAACTAGGGCTCCATTCCCATTTTTAGATTATAAAATTCAGAAAAAGAATTCTAATGTTGTCTCCCAACATGCCAGTGGTTCTCATGATGTATTCCCTGGGCTGGAGCTCCACACTGTAAGGACCATTGCCTCTGAGTTAAGGGTGAGTGAGTGTGTGTACACTGATGGGGAAAATGAAGCTGAGGGAGGCTTCAGGAGCTGCCTAAACAGTACCAAGCACACGTTTCAGAGCCAGCATCGGAATTTAGTCTTCTGGTTCCACAGCTGAACCTCACTTCCTTGCTCTGTAAGCCCTCCCCCTCAACAATGGGAAAGGTGAGGAAGGCAGCTCAGCAGAGTGGCTCAGACTCCTGTTCTCAGTCCAAGCTGCCTGAGTTTGAACTCTGGTTCCATCAGATCCCAGCTATGTGGCCTCAGGTACATTAGATGCTAGACTTCAGTTTTCTCCTTTTCAAACTGGGGATAATAAGAGTACCTATTCCAGAGGGTGCTGGTAAGAATGAAATTAATTAATTCACATCAAGCCCTGAAGACAGTAATGAATGGATAGTAAGCAAAAGTCAGCACTCAGATGTTAGCCATGTAACAACACCTATTTTTGTAAGGCTTTTCTGTGGAGCAAATGAGAAATCTACACATATACATATATGTATGCACACACATACACATAACAGAGAGATAAAGGGGTTGCACATGTATCTGGAATATAATTGATACCCACTGAGCTTTTGTTTTTAATTTGAATGGAATATGAGGGTCACAAAGAAGTCATAAAGATAATAGGGCACTCCATAGGAACAAGAAAGCACACTACCCTTACCATTTGCCTTCTCTCTCTCAGACCTCAGCCACCTGCAAATCCAATGCCAAAATCCCAGGCTTTGAGTTCTAACACCTGCCTGCTGATAAATGCTTACGTCCACAATTCTAACCACTGGAAAACAGTAAATGCTCTTCTAACAAGAAGATCCAACCTGGGTCTGTTATGAAGATCCTCTGAAAAGTATAATGTCTTATCTGTTAACAATGAGAAGTTAACTATAAGGTTTTCTGTTGGACCCTTCAGAGATCTCTTTCTCTTTGGCTCAGTGTCCAGTGATGTTCAATATGTCAACTGCTCTGCCATATTGAGTCCTTGTGTGATTACAACAATTAGAGCCTCTCTGACAACTAACAGTGTACAAGAAGCAGAGCAAGAAACACATCTGTATTGTTTTTATACCTTTGAGATTTTGGAGTTATTTGTTACTGCAGCATAACTTAGTCAGACCTAGGTAATATAACAGGTACTCTGAAATTAAAATATTTTTATTTGTTTTACATTAGCTACTACCTAAAGTAAAGAATCGTATGTCTTTATAACCATTTTTATTTTTCAAGTTAAAGTAAGTACCATATACTTGGAGTTAATAACACAGTTGTCCAGGTATATGTCCATTACTCCAACTTCATAGGGGGTCTCCTGCAAATAACAATGACTATCCCCAATGAGAATTTAAAAAAGGTGAGGACATAAAAATCACACCCCGGCACTCTGTTTCATGAATAACTTTTTGATATAGCAGACTCATAAGGAAAAAAAGAACCAGGCCACAGAGAGACATGACAAAATGTTTTAAAATCAAATGGTGGTTATATGAAATGTAATACTGCAGGCAAGGGTAGATAGATTTTGCCCACTGACACCAGGTGAAGAGGAGACATGCCACTTCTTACCAGGGCTCTGAATGTGAATTGCAAGACTGCAGGCTAGTTAACACAGACCGCTGAAGAGAGAAGAAGGTACAGCTATAAAGGATGAATTTATGAGGCGTTGGTGGGAGGGAAAGGGGGAAAGGACGAACAAAGAAATACAAGCTTAAAGATTAAATTGTTTTTAGGAATGCTCAGGGCAGTAAAAATGCAGAAATACATAATGCAAATGAGAGTTAAGAGTGAAAAAAACTGTAACTTGCAAAAAGCATTAATAAGAGAAAAGGGTAAAATAAAAGTAATTATTGTTTTAAACTATAGATAAATAATTTGCTATCTGAGGCTTTGGGGGAAATGGTGTAAAGAAAAGAAATTGAATAGATAAAATATTTGTGAAAATTTATGATTTTTTTAACCCCAAGTCAAACCCCTAAATGATATTTCTTGCTTTAAAAACAAGCAAGAAATGCCATATCTTGTTGGTTAATCATGGAACTGCTGCTTGACAGAGAAACGGTCAGTGTGACCTTGACTGTCATCTACTCAATAGCCTCTCAGTGGCTACCAGATGTACAGGTCTGACTTACAACAGGCAAATCATGGGGCAACTCACACCCAGTCCGCAGGTCCTGTGGCTCTCACTGATGGAAGGATGTGCCGATGAATTAGCAGTCAGACAGCGACTGTCATTTGTAATAACTTCTTATTATGTCAAGGAATTTACATGCAGATCAATGTGAGCAATGTGCACTTGCTTCTCCCCACCATAAATCACTATCGATTGGCACACCAATTCCTCGCCATAATTAGGAGTTATAGACAGGGTTGCAATATTATCTTAAATACTGTGTCACTACCCTTCCTGTAGAGCTGGCATCGCAGAACTCCCACACTGCTGCTTACTACCCACGGCACTGTTTCTGTTGTTATTAGGGTGAGAAGTGGGGGAGATAAGTGCATAAAATGCCCCTGTGTGCAACATCCACCTGAGATATTCCCCATACCCTATTAGAGATTTTTAAAAAATGGGAATTTCTCCATATCCATATTGAATTCCTGTGTGCAAATGCAGAAGTTGGCAACATGCTGCTCTTAATCTGATTTATGCACCAATTTATTTTATACATTAGGCACACTGTATGCAGGCTGACTGATGCATAAAAATTTTATGCAAAAAAAGGACTCACTCCCGTGCAACTGCCTTTCGGTTATCATTACCTCTTCTAGTTCGCATCCTACGGTGGGTAGGACAAATGACTCCATGCACCAAATGCATTTTACCCACTATACAAACATGTTGATCTGTTTCTATTTCCTCTCAGCTCCAACTCCAAAAAGCTAAAAACGCTGTATCTAAACTTTCTGAAGTCCTTTCATGCTACTTAACACCAACTGATGCAGGGAAATTCTCTCCCTGTTCACTGTTTAACTGTGTATCATCAACACACAAACACGCACAATGGAGGCAAACAGAAAAAGACAGACGGACACATACCTGCAACACACCTGGGTATTTGTGGTTAATTTTTGGTTGTCGCTAAACATTTTTTCTCTACCAATCATAACCACCATGCATTGTATATTACTTTTCTATTTACTTTCACAAGGATATATTCTCCAGAATATTAGCAGCAATAAAATATCCAAACAAACAAAAATGCTTTAGGGGTAGGGTTTTTATTTAGGAGAAAACCAGCTAGAAAAAGCATCTTTCTGTATTTTTCTCTTATTAGAAGTCTCCTTTCATCCAAGAAATATGGGGCTTGAAATAAATTGTACCATCCTGCTTTTTTTTTTATTCAAATCCTTGCCAGAGCCAGGCAGTATGCTAATGAAAACAGGTTGATAAATGACTCCCTGATATTTTCCAGACATTTTTCTCTCAGAAGTGCTCTAAACTGATGTAGCTCAAAGAGAATAAGGCGCATTAAGTCATTATATCAATTTTTGTTACCCAGATACTTCAGTCCCAGTTAAGCGCTGACAGCCAATATAAAACAAGGCAAGGGCATCATACGACTCCATCGATCAAATCTTGTCGTAGATAGATTGCCTATTACACAAATAGAACTAGCGGATTCAGTTTGTAGTTTTATGCTCTCCAATTAAAGGATAACAGGGTACTTTCCCATAAATCTGCTAATTGCAACTGAATTAATTTAACAAATTTCTCCAAGCACAGAGGAAAAAGCGATTGGTTAAGCTAATGTAAACTAGCACAGGTTGTCACAAAGAGGCTCCCATAACATCCTTTTGCTGTACCTTGATTGGGCAAGGTGTCACAAGTATTTAGCTACATGGTGGTGCTCTGGCAACAGACAGCTGACAAGCATAAAACATTGCACAAATAGGAGATAATTTATTTGTGGTACTTTTTTCTCTCCCTCGATCCCCACTCTCCCCAACCAGAGGATAAAATAACTCCCTCTTTGCATCTAATTAACGTTTCTCTCCAAGTGAAGCTGTTTTTCTAAATCAGAATTACACCAACTACAGCACTATATTATAGAAAGGGGTCCCTCTGCACCACTCAGCCAACAGTAGGAGTGATGGGCAAAAGCAGAACAACTGCCTTTTGCATTTCAAAGGAGGAAGTAGCTCAATGCTCCAGAATAGGGCAGGGCAAACGGGAGGCAAGGGACACACACTCACAAATTCAAATACACAGGTAACCATAGCCCGGAGTCAGGATCAAAGCAAATAATCCCAAGCCATAAAATAACTTGTAGCAGGAGAATTCCAGAACTGCCCTGGCCACCATTTTGATGCGGCCCCGGGGCGGGGGGGGGGGGGGGTTTGATGATGCCCAACCACAGCACATTGCAGGGATAATCCTTTGCCTCTCTCTCTGCTGCACCATGTCTCCATCCTGCCTCACTCAGGGGCTCAAGTATATTGGCAATGCTCACAAAGACCTCAGGCAACTAAAGGCAAGGGACTTGGGTAAGGAGGGGGTGAGGAGCAGAGAGCATATTTTTCAGATATGGTGAAATAGGACAGATATTAAATACCAGAAGCCTGGTGCACAAAAATTCATGCACTGGAGGGGGGGGGTCCTTTAGCCCAGCCTGCACCCTCTGACAGTCTGGCACCCCTTGGGGGATGTCCACCTGCCAGCTTAAGCCCTATCCCTTTGGTATCAGGCCTAAGCTGCCAGTCAGACATCCCTCTGGCAGCCTGGGAGACCTCAGGAGATGTCCACCTGCCAGCTTAGGCCTTCTCCCTGGGGGATCAGGCCTAAGTTGGCAATCAGTGACCCTTCAGGCATCCTGGGACCCCTTGGGGGATGTTCAATTAACAACTTAGGCCCACTCCCTGCAGGGAGCAGCCCTAAACTATAGTCAGACATCCTTAGCACTGTGGAGGAGGCGGGAGAGGCTCCTGCCACCGCTGCTGCACTCGCAGCCATCAGTCCGGTTTGTGGCTGAGTAGAGCTGTCCTGTGGGAGCACACTAATCATCAGGGGGCAACTTCTGCATTGAGCATCTGCCCCTTGGTGGTCAGTGCACGTCAAAGCAACCAGTTGTTCCTGGTAGTTCCGCCTTTAGGACCGATTTGCATATTACCCTTTTATTATATAGGATCTTGTCCTATGGTGCCATATTTTTTAGACTCTATATTTTAAATTTCTGCTTGCAAAAATACAGTTGCAATGTCCATATCTGGCAGGCACCAGCTCCTGCAATGGAGCCAGAGCCCACGGAGAAGGGAGGAGGTCAGAGCAGCTATCCCACTCAAACCTGCAGCTCCTCTCTCTCCTCTTGTGATCACAGCTTTAAGCTTTCTTGCTGCAGAAGCTGATTCCTTTTTATCAGGGAGGAAATCTTGGCATAGACAAGATTTTCCAAAGCACATTTCCAATAACCCTGTTTATCCATGTGTTTCTGCTGAAAGAATAAAGCCCTGCCATGTCACCCCAATGTGCAGGGAAGCTATTTGAAGACAAGAACCATCTGCATTTTGTACTGTGAGCCTGGAGCAGTGGTAACCTGGCATGTTGCCTCTGAGTGTACAATATACACAACTTTGAACTGGCTAAGCCGTCTGGCCAAGAGGTAACAGGGTTCTGCAAAAAGAGAGAGGGTGTGATTTGAGCCCATGCAGGACAGTTGCCATGTGCATACCTGACAGGCACCAGCTCCTGCAATGGATAGTATAGAATGTAGGTAACTACACATGTTAGTTTGCCATTCAATACTTAACCAGAAAGAAAAGTGAAACATACACACAGAAAAAATAGCTATAATCTGAGTTAGAGATATTGAGTAAAAATGCTAGATCAGAACCATGGCTTTGCCACTAACTAGTTGCTAGAATTCCACATAAAGATTTCTTCTTCATCCATACAAGAAGGATATCAGAGTCCACCTAAGAATTAGATGTAATGGTTTTCAAAATGCAGCTGCCTGTAAAACCAAACTCCAGGGCACTCCCAGCTCTTTTTAATAGGACCCAACATCAGAGTAGGGTAAGTATAGTTGTTTTGATACTTCTGACTCAGGTATATAAATGTACATGTGTATGCAGGCTGCAATGGGAAATATATTCATTACAGTCAGTCATAGTCAAAAAGTAAACAATTGAAAGCCACCAATCCAGGGAAGCCAAGGGCTGCATGTGAATAATCTGGCTCTGTGGTCACCTGTCACATCCAGAGCCAGGGCAAGGTCTGGGAGCTGCGGCTCGGCTCAGAGAGGACCAAGCAAAAGCCTTATCTCCAAAGCAGCTCATCCGTCACTTCTGATGAAAACCACAGACTGGGAAACCCCTCATCCAGGAAAGACTAACATCTACATAAAGATGTGAACTGGCTCACTTCAGAAAGGCTCCTGCGGGGTCTCCTTTTTGGATGGTGTGAGTAGCACTGGTTTAGATGGAGAGATCACAGGTCTGCACACATGATCCCTGTGCAAAACCTGACACCAGGCACCCCAGAAACCCCAGAAATGCACAGAATTCCTGCCAAGGGGCCGCAGAAGGCAAGGGCTGACTCTCCCATCTCTGCTGGCCTGGTCACCCCTACCTGTCCTCCCCTGCAGGCTTGATTGCCCAAAATTGCCCTCCCTTGCAGGTCTGGTCCCTGACAACTGCCTTCCCCTGCTGGCCATCTTGTGGCAGCCATCTTGTGTCCACATGGGGGCAGGATCTTTGACCACATAGAAGCAGCCATCTTGTGTGTTCAAGTGATAGTCAATTTACATATTATTCTTTTATTAGATAGGATGGAGGCCTGGTGCATGGGTGGGGGCCAGCTGGCTTCCCCTAAAGGGTGTCCCAGATCAGGGTAGGCATTCCCTTGCAGTATGGGGTGGCCTGGGCAAGGGGCCTGTGGTGTTTTGCAGGCCTGCCACACCCCCTGGTGACCCAAGTGGAGGTCCTGGTGTCTGGGATTTATTTATTTTCTATAATTGAAATTTTGTAGCCTTGAGTGGGGCCTGGGCCTGCCAGAGAGTGTGGAAAGCTTGGCTTCCTCCATTGCCAGAGAAACCCAAGCCTTCTGCTCACTCCATGGCTGCAGCCTTCTTGGTTGGGGTTAATTTGCATACTCACTCCTGATTAGCTGGTGGGCATGGTTTGTGTGGGTAGCTGAGTGGTGGTTAATTTGCATATTGCTCTGTTATTAGATAGGATTAGGTTGAGTATAAGCTTCTGGAGGGAAAATGCTCCTTTAGCTAAAATATTTTCTATTGTTTGAATACCTACTATGTGAAGAGTCCATAAGGGTTCTGAAACTTGGTTTATGGAGGATATGATACTATGAAAATAAACAACAGCAGAAGAGCCATTAACAAGAAAAGTAAATAACACATCTCAAAACTATCCAGCTAGCTTGCCAACAAATATTTATTGAGTGCCCCTGTGCGTTGGGCACTAGACATTAGAATACAGAATTAAACAACCTGCAGAATGGCTTCATCAACAAATCAACAGACATCAAGTGCTGGTGAGGATATGGAGACTGGTATAACCACTGTGGGGAAAAAGTATGGAGTTTCCTCAAAAAAATTCAAAATGGAACTCCATTTGACCCAGCAATTCCACTTCTGGGAATATATCCAAAGAAACCTGAAACACTGATTTGAAAGGATATATTCACCTCTGTGTTCATTGCAGCATTATTTACAATATTTAATATCTGGAAGCAGCCCAGTGCCCCTCAGTAGATAAGTGGATAAAAAAAGCTGTGGTACATTTACACAATGGAATACTGCTCAGCCATAACAAAAGAAATCTTACCTTTTGAAAAAAAGAAATATTACTTTTTGTGACAGCATGGATGGACCTGGATATTATGGTAAGAGCAAGGCAACTACTATATGATCTCACTTATATATAGGATCTAATGAACAAAATAAACTGACAAACAAAATAGAAACAGAGACATGGCTACATGGAACAGACTGACAGCTATCAGAACAGATAGGGATTAGAGGAACTGGATGAAAGAAGGTGAAGGGATTGAGAAAAAAAAACACATATACATAACACACAGACACAGACAGACAACACTAAGGTGATAGCCAGAGGGAAAAGAGGATGCAGAATAGGGGGAGGTGGGTAAAGAGAGAGGGGAATAGAGACGAAAAGAGACTTTGCTTGGGGCCATGGGAGCATGATACAGGTGCAAGTGATATTTTATTGAGTAATGGTACACTTGAAACCTGTATCCCAAGAAATTCAAGAGAAAAGAATACAGAGTGAACAGAGCAGATATAGTCCCTTCTCTCAGTAGTATAGTGTGGCTGGCAAGAGAGTTAAGTTTTATAAGTAAACCAGCACAGCCCTGGCCAGGTGGCTCAGTTGTTGGAATGCCGTTCCATACACCAAAGGTTGTGAGTTCAATTCCTGGTTGGGCATGTAGCAAAGGCAGCTCTTCGATGGTTTCTCTCCTCTCTCTCTCTCTCTCTCTCTCTCTCTCTCTCTCTCTCTCTCTCTCTCTCTTTCTCTCTCTCTCTCTCTCGTTCCACACTCCCCCCGCCCCCAATTTCTTCTATCTCTCTAAAAAGATCAATAAATATATCCTTGGGTGAGGAGTAAAAATAAAGTAAAATAAACCAGCACAGTGAAGGAAAAAGATTAAGGGGATTTCAGTTTGTGGGTTGAGGGGCAGGCAGGAGTGCAAGAGAACTTTCCTTGGGCCTCCTGCACAGCTTTCACAACCCAGCTCTCCCAGCCTTTCCACTGGCTCCAGCACATCTATCAGTGAGTCTCCAAACTCCCTCAGATATCCAAGAGCTCCAGTCAGGCTACTCCCCTTGACCCCCAAACCAGGTCCTTTCATACCTCTCTATCCCATTGTTCCCTCATCTGAGGATGGTTTTTTGGAGCATTTCAGATTTCCAACTTATTTAGGTTGCTCTGTGACCTTGACCAAATTCTTCCTCCCTTCTATGCCTCCAAGTTCTCATCTGTAAAACAGGGATGGTAATGGGCAGACCCCCTATCTTTGACATGAGGATTAAATGAGATGATATATGCAAAGCATTGAGAATTATGCCTGGCACATTGGGAACAGCCAATCAGCCTGAACTATTATTGTGACTGTTTTGTGATTGTTGTTTCCTATTTTGCTTTGTATATTCCACTCTCTCGAGCCAGATCAAACTGCCCTTCTACTGAAGCTCTCCAAGCTTCCTCTAGCCCAGTGGTCAGGAAACTGCAACTCGTGAGCCACATGCGGCTCTTTGGCCCCTTGAGTTTTTAGCAAAGGCCAGCTTAGTTAATTAAGTTAATAACAATGTACCTACCTATATAGTTTATGTTTAAATGAAATTTCTTTTGAGAGCCAAATTTTATCATTGTACTGTTGAGATTTGGCTCTGCTGACTAATGAGTTTGCCGACCACTGCTCTAGCCAATATGCCCCCTGCCAATATATGGCACACACTTCTATCATAGCCCTTATCACATGATACTGAAATTCTTTATGTATCTCTTTGACGCACAGACCCCAAGCTAGGGGCCACATCTTATTGATCTTGCTTCCCCCAGTGTCTGGAAATCAACAAAATCTCCATGAACAGATTAGAAAATAGATCGATCAGTACTTAATGGATAGCCCCACAGAGGGGACAAACTGAAAAACTCACTTTGGCCCTCTCTCTCTTCCTAAGAAGGAATCCTTCCAAGTACCTGAGTCAGTAAGTTGAAACCCTCCCAGCCATATGGTGACCCCTGGCTACAATGTCCTATCCATGTTTACCACCATCTGAAGAGCTCCTTGGGGAATAGATCTGTCCTTCAGAAGCCAGGACAATCCTCCAAAGTTTCAAATCTTTAAGGAGAAATCTATTTTCTGTAAACACTTCTAAATGTAGTGAGACATATTTCTAAGCCTCTAGCTAAAATGCTTGAAAGTATCTTCCTATTTATTGTATCATTACGTATATAGTAACAATCCCAGCAATAGGGCATGACTGCAGAAGCTTTATGGCAAACTCAGTGTCTATGTTATCTGAACTCAAAAAAGACTATAAAATTAAATTTAAGTGACTCACTTAACTAGTAGAATGAGAAAAGATCCAATTTTAAAACTGAAAAGGAAAAAAATTACTACTGTTTGGCAGGAGTTTATTATGTAAATAAGTAGAGGGCATGTCAAGAAATACAGATGGCAAGAATTTGTATGCAAATATGCATAATCCATGCTCACAGACAATAGGGTGGTGAAGGCTTGAGGTGTGCAGGCAGGGGGGCTAAAAGGGATCAATAGTGGAAAAAGGAAGACATATGTAATACTTCAACAATAAAAATTTAAATAAAAGAAATGCAGATGCCCAACCACATCTGCACAGTAATGAGGAACAACCTGAGGAAGATGGGAAATGTGTCCTCTTTGGTGGGATCAGAGATAGCATTTTCTTTGACTCCTAAACTGCTTTCACCAACCTCACTGAGTTGGGAAGCTCAAAGCTACTGAGTTCAAATCACCATGTCATGCATCCTTTTCATGGCAGCTCACAGTGGTCCATTAAACCCCAAATAATTTCTCTATGGTACATTTTTCCTTTTGCATGTTGATATGGCAGGTTCCAAAGACCCTGGAAAACACTTTATCTCCAATCAAACAGAAGCTAATAATCTCACAGCAATGTGAAAGCAAAGTTGGACCAGTCTGAAGTAGAGATGATGGTAGGTTGGAATGGAGACTTCAACAAGTTTCAACATGTACTTCATAGGCAATAAGTTGAGTCAAATGGCTGAGGCAAACTCCAAACCATTGCTTTGCTCATTTTTATAATATTTGGGAATATATGGCTAAGAGCTTTCTTACTATTAGTCCTTTCCCACAGTAAAATCTTAAGTTAAAGGCAAGGCCCTTTCTAAAATGACCACAAAGGTGAAATTCATTTTGATGACAATTACTGAAAAAAGAAGGAAGGCAGAGGTAAAATTCCACCCATCATAGAATCCTAGGCATGAGATCTCTCTTTGACCTAACTCAGCCTACAGATTCTACTAATTTTAAAAGTTTCTCTCACTGGCTGATAATATGGGGGGAGGAGAGAAGACATTATTAATCTCTTGCAATGCTAATTTATATTTTAACTATAGGTCCGGTGCACGAAATTCAACCTACACCCTCTCCAATTGAGGACCCCTTGCAGGATGCCCAACTGCCATTTTAGGCCCGCTCCCAGGTTTGAGCCTAAACCAGCAGACATCCCTCTCACAATATGAGAACATTGACTCCTAACTGCTCAACTGCCTGCCTGTCTGATTGTCCCTAACTGCCTCTGCCAGCCTGATCAACCCTAACTGCCCTCTCATGCAGGCCTGATGTCACTTCCAACAGCCCTCCTCTGCTGGCCAATTTGGTTCTTATTGGTCAGTTCCTATGCCAGCATCAAAAGTTTCACCTCCTAGGTAGCCATTGGCTTTCCACAGCACCCAGATTTGGTTCTCATTATTTGGTTCCTATGCCAGTCAGTGTCAAAAGCACCGACTTCTGGGCAGCCATTGGCTCCCCATAGCATCCAGATTTGGTTCTGATTGTTCAGTTCCTATACCAGTCAGCATCAAAAGCTCCACCTTCTAAACAGCCCTTGGATTCCCAGAGCACCCAGATTTGGTTCTCATTGGTTGGTTCCTATGCCAGTCAGTGTCAAAAGCTTCGCCTCCTAGGCAGCCATTGGCTCCCCATAGCAACCACCTTTGGTTTTGATTGGTCAGTTCCTATACCAGTCAGCATCAAAAGCTCCTCTTTCTGGGCAGCGATTGGCTCCCCACAGTACCCACCTTTGGTTCTGATTGGTCAGTTCCTTTGACAGTCAGCATCTCCAGACCTATCTCTGGGCCTGATCAAAGAAGCGGGGTTTAACAGCAACCCACACCTTGGCTGGGAGAGAAAGAAAAGCCTGGCTGCTAAGATCAAAAAGAGAGCAGAAAGAGAGAGGTAAGTACACTGAACAACAGCTTCCACTGAGGCTGCAGATAAGACCCTGACTTACTTTCTGGGTTTCAGCCACCTGGGCAGTCAGTGCTGGGTCACCAGGCTGACTTCCAGATGGTCTGCATTTGGTCACAGGTGGAGACTTTAGACTTGGGAAGCAGGCACCCCCAGCCCTCCAATCACAGGCTTGGGAAGGATCCTCCTGTCAATGGCAGCTGGGAGTGATCTAGGGACCCAGGTATGTATGCAAATTAACTGCCATCTTTGTTGGGTTAATTTTCATACTCACTCTGATTGGCTGTGGGCGTAGCGGTCAATTTACATGTTTCTCTATTATTAGGTAAGCTGTATCATTACCTCACAAAATATTTCAGCCAAATTAGAATGGTGAAACTCATTTCTGGGGCATGGGCAATATCAGAATCAATCATCAAAGATCTGTTAAGGGTCCCCTTAAAAAATGTGTATGTCTACCCCAGATAAGAATTGGATCCATAAAATCTATAAAATATGAGCGGGATCAGAGGAGTGGAGGGGGGGGGCACTCCAGAACAGCAATGAATTCCCTGCATACTATGGGCCCATAAGAAGTAGTTCCTTGAGGGCAGGAGCTGAATCACAGGCACTTTGTAATCCCCATGCTCAGCACTGTGTCTAGCACACAGTAGGTATTTAATCTATTTTGCAAGAAAAAAGGAAGATCTTCGTAAGTGCCCTTGCCAACCCAAGGATGCCTGGAGCAGACAGACCCTTTCCACATACACAAGGCCACCATGGCAATAAACTCCAAAAGGACACAAGGCCTGCCTCAGCCACATTTCATGCAGAGTAAAGGAGGGGAACCAAACACTACCCAGGAACCTTGCATGACACCAGAAACAGAGTGCCGGACATTTTATTCTCCATTAATTTGGATATACAGTATTTCTCCAGGATTACTGTAGCACACAATGTTCTTATAAGGTTATGAAATGGTTTTGCATTGTTCCATGGCTAGAATTTAATACTGTATTAAGTGTGATATATATCAGCCAAGCTTAACCCTGCCCAGTTCTGCAGCAAGTTTCTATAAAAGCCAGCTTGAAATACAGGACTCTTAACACCCTTGCCAAATCTGCTAGACATGATATTAACACGGCTCCAATCCAGGCAAGCATGTCTAACTTATGCTGGGACCATCCACACATTTCCCTTTGTGCTTTGTGAGCAGCCATTTATCCCATCACTAAAGCCTCCGAAATTTGGTGAGCGCTGCCCTGTCGAGATTTACAACAGCATTATTAATACTGCTCAACAACAAAGTAAAGTTACATATAAAATCTGAATAGGCCCATTATTGTTTTTAGAGAGAGTTAAAAAAATAAAATAAAAAAGCTATGTAATTTCCTTGGGCCTATAGAAATCTCACCCTGGCAAAGACAAGAGAATAAATGCACATGGCAGCCAACCAGCAACTGGAGCTCAGCTATGTCGTGCAAATCCCCTCCCTGAACACCGTGAATTAAAGCAGATGAAAGTTTTAAAATGTCAGGCGAGTCCCTGGGGACGAATATGCTTTATGTTTTTTATAGAGTGAACATTAATTTCAAATGGAAAGGGAAAGCAGTATTCTATCTCCAGCCATTTGCTCCATTTTTTTCTTAAGTTCTATGTGTCCACTTATGACAGACCAGTCTCAGGGGAATTGATGCTTCGCTGAGTCAAACAGTTGGGCTGAAGGTAAAAGAGAATTCCTTGTAAGGGAGAAAATAAAAATCCACCACCCACTTCTTAGAAGCAGCCCCAGTATGAAAAATTTGGCTTGGACTTAAGACAACTGAGGTTTGAATCCTGCCTCCAACTCTTTCTAGGTGTTCAGTCTTTGGAAAACCTACCTTCCCTGGTCATTAATTTCTTTCTTCACAGGGTTATCAGATAAAGTAAACAAAATAGTACCTGTACATACTATATAATATATAGCATCAATATATGAACTTATGTATATATACATGCACATACATATATATATGAATATACACATGCAAATATATGCATATCTCACACACATACATTCTTCAAGTTGTTGCTTTAACTCGTAATAGCATTTACCTCTATTTAACCTCTATCATGCATTCTAGTTTTATTTAACTTTCTAGGAAGGATACGAAGTTGCCATTCATTATTCATTCATTCATTCATTCATTCGTTCATATATTATATTCTGAGGATCTAGTATGTGCCATATCCTTTGGAATCCAATGGAAAACAGGGTTTTCTCTTGCCCACAAGGAGCTCACAATTTAGAATGGTGGTTCTTTTCAAAAGGTGAATCCTGGGTGATATTCAGAAGCCTTATCTCCCAGATTAGGTCAAGAAATCACTTTGACTGCATCACGACAATGGGACAAATAACCAGCCTCAGCACTATGACCCAAGAATTACATGACCAAAGAGCCCATAATTTGGATTATTGCACAGCAAACAGTCATTCCCTTCCCATCCCCATAAGGGCAGAGTTTACTTCTCTGCCCCACTGATACTGGTCTTAGCCCTGAGATTTGCTCAATCCAATGCAATTCAGCAGTGTGATGTGAGCAGAGGTCCTAAGTGTGCCCTACAGCACAATGTGGCTTGGCTCTTTATGCAATGATTTACATTGGAGGCTTCACGAAGCCTATATTCCATCAATCTATGTCCCAGAACAAGCATACATGAAACAGACCTGAAGCCAACATACAGCCTGGGGTCAAGGCTAGCTGTCCTGCTGCCTGGAGCAGAGGGACCCAGCCTAGATCAGTCAAACCACCATCAACCTGCAGAATATAAGCAAGGAAATAAATGGGATGGTTTCTTACGCAGCATTAGTGAGACAATAGCAGACCAATGTAAGGTCTAAGCAGAATCCCAACCAGAAATTATTGCCTCGTCCAAAGCAATCTGATACAACTTAACTCCTGAAGCATTAAAATGTGATTATAGTACAAAACATGCTTTTCATGATCACATCAATCATTCTGTCTCAGCTCCTCTGTGCTTGGTTTCAGCTCTCTCTGTGTTGAAGGAAATTAACACAAAATAAGTTGATCTTGATACGTATCATTCAAATCAATAATGTTAATTGGGCTCCTGGGCCTTAGATAAAATGACTTCAAATCAACAAAAGGTTAATATAACTTCCCTTTGTGCAGCACCACCTATGATAAATCTATAGTGGTCGGAAGTTTCCAATTTCATTAACAACACATTTAATATGCTAAAAGGACGGGAACGTTGCCCCTACAAAATGTTCTTTCAGTGGCCACCAGCAGGTTAACTGATGATCATAAAGCATATCCAATTGTGTAATTAAGTTACACCTGATTAAGGGCGGAGGGATGTACTCAAGGATTATATCTTGTTTTAAACTTTAATTTTATTAGCTGCCTGTCCTACATACTTTCCCACGATAGTTTTTGGAATGACTGGGCATTTTCTTTTATTGGGTATTTGGTTCTAAGTTGCCAATATTAGCTAGCAAAGAAAAAAGTCTTCCAACATTCTTAATGAGCATATACAGTATGCAAGGCAGTGTGAGTTGTGCTCTAATCTAGACATGGGAAGAGGGGTTTAGAAAACAGCAGCAGCATTACACGGTCCCTGTCCTCAAGGACTATTAGTCTGTTATAACTTATTAATGGTTACATCACCAATAATATACATGTAAAGTAAGCCACATAAAGAAGTCATACGAACGAGTCTACTGTTTGCTATCTCCTTTTTATCCATCTTTGCTAACCTCTTTCTAGACTTTCCCAAATTTGGTTTGTATGCAAATAACTCCATTTTCCAATTCCAGAAAAGGTTTTAATTGGATTAATCCTATCAGCAAAGTCCACTCCCCCTGGCCACACTAACTCGTTATAGGATATGATATGAACCTGTCTTAGTCCACTCGGTCTGCTATAATAATTTGCCACAAACTAGGTGATTTTGACAACAAACATTTATTTCTCAGAGTTCTGGAAAGCAGACATCCGAGATCAGAGTGCCAAGCATGGTCAGATTTTAGGGAGAGTCCTCTTCCAGGTTCACATTACTGACTTCTTGCTGTATCCTCACATAGGGTCCCTTCTACAAGAACACTAATCCCATCCAGGAGGTTTCCACCCTCATAGACTAATTACCTCCCAAAGGCTCCAACTCCTAAATCTGTCACCTTGAGAGTTAAAATTGTAATATATGAATTTTGGGAGAACACAGTCAACACAGACTCCATTTAGACTTACTTGGCCAATAAGACTCAATTTGGCGAATTTTGTTCAAGCCTAAGAGAACTGAATTTTATCCTGCTGGATCTGAACCAGAAAATGCATTCTTAATAATCATGTGTAGCCACCTTGCAGTAGGACAAGACCCCCCAGTAACAGATCCTTCACTGAGGAAGAGTTGCTGAGAAATGGAGCGAGAACAAGACTGGGTTTCTGACTCATGCTTTACCTGAAACCATAGCTACCAGGAGAGCCAACACTGACTCCTTTTGTCTTTAAGACAGTTGGAGGTTGATGGGGTTTTTTTTCCTGTGATTTACAACTAAAAACATCTAAACAATAGAACATGCAACAGATTTCCAAAGAGAGAGAAATTATTGTGGACTAGAAAAATTGAAATAGAATCCAAAGAGGAAGTAGACTTGTCCTGAGCCTTGAAAAATGGGTAAAATTTAAGTTACTGAGGAGAAGGGGAGTGATGAGAGAATAAAATAGAATGAGAAACAAAAGCAAGCCTAGTGACCTAGATTATGACATCAGAATGGTAGTCTGTGACCTTGATGATGCTAATAATAACAGACTACCACATGTGTACATCACTTCACAGAAACACCACACATGCCACTGTCTTGTTTAATCCTCACAAAGGCCCTATGAGAAATTTATGACTAACCCAAAATACAGGGGAAAATAGGGCCCCAAGAAATTCCAGGCTTATGTACCAAGGATTGGTTCAGCCTCCCACACAATTGGACAAGAATTCTGGATCTGTCACTTCAAATTAGGTATCCTATCTAATAAAAGAGTAATATGCAAATTGACCATACCTCCACTACACCCACAAGCCATGCCCACCAGCCAATCAGAGTATGCAAATTAACCCAACCAAAATGGCTATGGCCACAGAGAGAGCAGGAGGGAGGCTTGGGTTGCCCCTAGCAATGGAGGAAGCCAAGCTTTCCGCATACCCTGGGCAGCACTTAAGGCAACAATGTTTCAATGGTTGTGCAAGCAGAAGGCTTGACTCTGCTCCAGGCTACAAAGTTTCAATTGTAGAAGATAAATAAATCCCAGATACCAGGGTCTCCCCTTGGGTTGCCAGGGGGCGTGGCCAGCCTGCAAACCACCACAGGCCCCTCACCCAGGCCACCCCATGCCTCAAGGGAACATCCACCCTGATCCAGGACACCCTTCAGCAGGCCTCTATCCTATCTGATAAAAGAGTAATATGCAGATTTACCATCACTCCAACACACAAGATGGCTGCCCCATGTGGTCAAAAGATCCTACCCCCATGTGGATAGATGGCCACCACAAGAAGGCAAGCAGGGGAGGGCAGTTGGCAGGGACCAGGCTGGCAGAGAAGGAAAATTGGGGGTGACCGGGCCTGCAGGGAAGGGCAGTATGGGGGGACCCAGGCCTTCAGGGGAGGGCAGTTTAGGGGTGACCAGGACCACAGGGGAGGGCAGTTAGGGGCAAACAGGCTGGCAGGGGAGCAGTTAGGCATCAATCAGGCTGGCAGGGGAGTGGTTAGGGGGTGATCAGGTTGGCAGGCAGAAGCAGTTAGGAACAATCAGGAAGGCAGACAGGTGAGCAGTTGGAAGCCAGCAGTCCTGGATTATGAGAGGGATGTCCAACTGCCCGTTTAGGCCTGATCCTACGTGGATAGAGCCTAAACCGGCAGTTGGACATCCCTCAAGGGGTCCCAGATTGGAGAGGGGGCAGGCTGGGCTGAAGAACACCCCCCATGAACGAATTTTGTGCACCAGGCCTCTAGTCATAATAATAATAATGTAAGATTATAAGAATTAAACACAATAATGCATAAAAAGTACATACCATAACATCTATCACAATGTATATGATCCATAAATATTAGTAACTAGAGGCCTGATACATGAAAATTCATACACTGGAAGGGGGTCCATCAGCCCAACCTGCCCCTCTCATAGTCCAGAAGCCCTCAAGGGTGAGAGGCAACCCAGCGATCAGGGGAAGGCAATGCTCCTATCACACTTCTGCTGCTGCCACTGCCAGCAGTGCAAGCCTCTGCCTGCCCTGGTTACCTGAGCCTCAGGCGGCCCTGGGAAGCTGGGCAGCCACCATCCAATGCTTGCCTGTGCCTCGAGGTGGCCCTGGGTGGCTGGGAAGCTGACATCTGAGGTTTCCCTGCACCTCACGCTGGTCCTGGGTGGCTGGAGGGCTGAAGGGACTGGGGGACTAGGGATAAATTTTAAGTTACTGAGGGGACTTTGGAGGCAGGAGCCTGGTAGGGGCAGTCCCGCCTTGCTGCATACCTGCTGCCCCAGCAGGGCTACGGGGACTGGGCACCACTATCTTGTGGCTGTGGGTGCCACCATCTTTGAGGGCATGGTAGTCAATTGGCATATTCCCTTCTTATTGGCTATGGGTGCCACCATCTTTGAGGGTGTGGCAATCAATTAGCATATTCCCTCCTTATTGGCTGTGGGCGCCACCATCTTTGCAATGGTGTGAGGGTCAATTAGCATATTCCCTCTTTATTAGATAGGATATTTTTGTTATTGTTATAAAAAAAAATGGGTTCAGTATCTACAGCTATAGTACAGGAGAATCAGGACAAGTGGGTAGAAGTGACAAAGCGGAAAGCTTTAGGCTTAATGTAAGAAATACATTTCAAACACTTTGTGCTTTCTGGAGACGGTAGATCTCTTCAGAAGGAATGAACCTCCACTTCTGGAGGTTTCCACTCAGAAGAGAAAGATTCTGTGTTTAAGGTCACTATGCAGGAAGTTGACCATCAGAAGCAGGATTTAAGGACATAACCCCAAGGATTCTTTCATCACTGAGATGTACCAATCCTATGAGATACCACTGCCCTGCCAGTGTAATCCATGGCATCCCAAACTAATGATTACCAGATCCTTTCCCCACAGCTTTCCAGTCCTCAGTCTCTAACAAGGCTCCCAATCACTTATACATTAAAGAAGTGTGATACAAATTTGACTGGACTCACTACACCCACGCTATCCTCCAATATTGCAAAAAGCTAATTTCAGCTGTCACTTACTGGAAATAAAATGACAAATATCTGTAATATCTGTCAGGTTATGAATGCTTTAAAAAGAGTTATGCAGTTGCCAACATTTTGACGACATTAACAAGAGAAAAGTAAACGAAGAAGAGGAAACAGCATGTCTGTAGAGTACCCAGTTGCTAAACTTCTCTATTACTTACATTAATAAAATCAAATTACCGCCATAAAAATGCAAACAATGAAGACTTCTGGAGAAAACCAATAGAGGCAAATCTGCTAATAATTCTTTCAATTCTGCAGATGAGATCATCAGAATTAGCTTCAACACCTCAGTAGAAAGTGACTAATTCTTTTAAGGAATGTGAAGTTTTTACTAAACTTTTCCCCACCATGATGGCATAGGAATAAATGTGTAAAATCCCTGGCATAGAGTAACCAATCTTTTTAAGAACTTCTTGTCATCTTGGAAGGCAATGTACTATTTAAGTAGGTCACTATGCATCCCATTTTGACTGGAAGACTCCTAGTTTAAATCCATTATTTTGAAATAATTATTATTAAAGTATGCTAGTATGGATCATGAATTATTATGGTATGTATAAATGAATAGGTCTGTGTGTACAAGTGTGTGTGAATACCCATGTGCATGTATGTGTGGTTCTATATGTTTCTGTATACATGTGTATACATATATGTGTATATGCAAGTACAAGGTGTGGCAAATGTGGGTTTATAGTTGTATGTAAAACAGAGTTTAATTTTGTATTATTATTTATCATTATACAGGAAATTAGACTATAAGGATAGAAACCTCCTGAATGGGATTAATGCCCTTATAAAAGGGATCCTAGAGAGCTCTCACACCCTCTCTTTTAGTCCCACCCTGTATATATGTGTATGCAATTCTTTTTCTTCAATTTCTAAATGGATCTTATCTATAACATAATTTATCTTTGGGGGACAAACACTATATTTTACAATAACAATTTTCATAATTACATGATATTTAATTTTTGCCATCCAACTAAACCAAAGTAAATATAACAGGCAAAAATAACCTATGTTTCTTTCAAATTTTTAAATTTTTTATTGATTTTTTTTTAGAGAGAGAGAGACATCAATTTGTTATTCCACTTATTGATGCATTCACTGATTGATTCTTGTATGTGCCCTGACCAGGAATCAAAATCCATAACCTTGGCATATTGGGACAATGCTCTAAGCACTTGAGCAACCTGGTCAGGGCTCTTTCCCATTTTTATTTCACTGTATTCGTCACATATAAATTGAATGTAACCAACCAAATGAGCTGTTGGGAGAAAAGACAATTTTTAGTTTAGGAGAAGGACTTAATTCAATGGGTAGTTGGCCTCAATGTAAGACTCTAATCCAAAATCTACACTGTTAATCATTAAGTTGTATCTTTTTTTCCCCAATATTTCTGCTGCTTCTCCAATATCAGAGAAGGACAAAACAGAAAAGAAATAAAAACAATCAGTGTCAAAGTAGGGTTTCCTTGTGCATCAGAGTAATCACTTTTCACACAGTGTAACT
The DNA here is from genome assembly GCA_011751065.1 of Lasiurus cinereus. Lineage (NCBI taxonomy): Eukaryota > Metazoa > Chordata > Mammalia > Chiroptera > Vespertilionidae > Lasiurus > Lasiurus cinereus. Next base: position 2,952,886 of record JAAGEH010000367.1, read on the forward strand.
ATCCTTAGTTAATACATTCTTCTTCCTATATGCATTTTTGAGGGATCCACTCTGTACAATGGATAATACACATTGTGGATTCACTGAACTGTGCCTATATAATGAAATAACTGAGAAAAGCCCAACAATTCAAAATGAATGGGCTTTAGTTTTTAAACTTTAATTCATCTCTATATATGATCTGGGACATCTGCAAGCTACATGTTTTAAAACATTCATGAAAATTTCTCCCCATTTCTTTCAGATGCAGGAAATTAAATCAGATAGGAATTCTGACAGCCAGCCAGTATCACTCTTATAGCAAATCTCCCTACCGAGAACATCTAAGCTTCTCCTTGATCTATAGGTTAACAAATATATACAATTTTTTGGAACAATAAAATGTTCTGCAACAAATCAAATTCCATATAGCATTAGGCACTGGCATCATTCCCATGGAAATGAGTATATTTTGTAAATAACCAACTTCTTTTCTCCAACACATTCCAGAGATAGCATACTCTTTTTGGTGTTCCTCATAAATCTGAGAAAATGATAAGTTTATATACCATAATATTTTTATTACTGGCTCTAATACAATAAATATTCAAATATTAGTAAAGATAGAGCTGGTGGTACCATGTGAAAAAACCTCAAGGTTCTCACAGTTTGGGCTTTCTGGAATAATAGATACCGGAGCAGAAGCAAGTTGGAGCCTATGGTAACAGGTAGGAATGTGAAGAGCTGCACTTCCCCCAAATTAAAAACAGGTTAACCAGGTGCTGTTCTTTGATTGCAAAACTATAATGATGAAGTGTGGAAAATGACTCCTTTGGGGACTTACTTAAGAGTCATTTAAAAATTGGGAAACAGCATGAACACACTGGAAAAGAAAGTCAAGGGGGGGGGGGGTAACCAGAGCAAATAGTGGTATGACCATTCACTGCCAAAAGCTATCATGAGGCAAGGGCAAGAGACACCCCTTAGGAGGAAATAGAAATTGTACAGACAACCCCAAATGTTGCTTTTGAAATGAGAAGTAATTGTGAAATTGTGTCCACCTGTTACAGAGAGCTGACATGATGCAGCTAGGTGCAAACAGAAAGAATTAGAGTAAAAAAGAAGTCCTCCTCAGGGTATATTTTCTTTTTTATTTTAATATGCTTTTGTTGATTTTAGAGAGAGAGAAAAGGAGAAAGAGAGAGAGAGAGATAGAAACATTCATAAGACAGAACATGAGAAAAACATTGATCAGCTGCCTCCTGCACGCCCCCTACTGGGGATCGAGCCCACAATCCGGGCATATACCCTGACTGGGAATGGAATTGGAGACCTCTTGGTGTCATTGCTCAACCACTAAGCCACACAGGCTGGACAAGGGCTAGATTTTCAAATTGGAACTGGAGATGATAAAAAATATTGGAAGAAATCCTAGAGGTAATTTTCATCCAAAGTATCTTTAGTGTAAGAAATTTGTCCTACAACATCTCATTTGGCTTCCATTTAGACAAAGGTTAGTCCTGGCCACACAGTAAGAAGACTGTCTAGAAATCAAAGCAATTCACTTTCTAGTATCAAAGGAGAAAATACCTTCCTTAAGCTAAATATCCCAAATGGGGCAAGACCAAGAAAACAGTGTAGGCACTGGTCAAACAAAGCTAAGCCTGAGTCAAAGCAGGGAACCTGAAGTCCTTTCCCAGAAAGTGAGCAAGTTTTTAAAGGGCTTTAAAGTCTCCACCACACCTCGGAGAGATACCAACCAAAACCTCTGATACATAGAAGATTCCTTATCACTGAACATTCAGAACATTTCAAAAGCCTTCATTTGTGCATCACTCTCCAATCCAGCAGGAAGACCTTATGGGGTCAGGGAGGCTGTGGGCTTACTTTAGGAATTGATGTTCCAAACTACAAGAAGCAGAAGAAAATCTGGGCCTTGGGATGAGAGCAGAATTGAAAAGGCTGTCAGGACATAACCCACACTCCCAAGGAGGCTTTCACAAAATGAAATGAATGTGCCTGTCCTATAGAGAAAGACTGAGAACTGGAGTGAGACCCTAAAACAGCAACTGGTATAGATGGCTTTTCAAACTGCAGGTCATGGTCAAATAAATTTAATGAGTTGTGATAAATACTTTTTAATGTAAAGGAAGGATTAGATGGAAATGCAATGGGAAATGCCAATGTACATCACCCATTGTAAGGGCAGATACACACATACATGTGTGAGTGCTGGACAACAAAGTAAAATGCTTATCTTTTAAGGGTTGTCGTTTTAAAAAAATGTTTGAACAAGATTTTCCTGGTGCAAACTTCTCATTTCATAAACAGATCTTCTGCAACCCAGAAGACCTAACGTGTCCCGTTGCTGGTAGGTAGTGACAGAACTGGGATGTTTCCAGGAAGAAGAGACCCAGCCTCTCACACCCAGCTTAAGCTGCCTCTGTGAGATTAGCTCTGAGAGTGCCTTCAGATCCATTTTGGTTACATACATTCCCTAGTCCAAAGGACCTCTTTTCATAGTTTAGGATTTTCTTCCTGAGGTGGACTCAGGTCAAATCTCTCACCCACCCTGCCCACTTGCACAAGGGAGTCCCATTAGCACAGGTTACAGCTGCCCATGGTCTCGGCTTCCTTTAGGAGACAACTTTGGAAAAACAAATTCTTTTTGATCTGTTGGCAATGTTTCCCAATGGAGAACAGCAATTAGTAAATGTACAAATTGAGATCCTGCTCACACATGGCCACACTTTCAGTTGAGTGTGTATTTTCTCTAAGTAAAATGCTTTGCTTTCATTTGTGTCAGCCCTGCCCATAAATAATAGACTTTATTTGAATTCCATAGCTCCCTCTGAATTCCACTCTACTGAATGTAACAGGAAGAACATAACATTCCAGCAGCATTTCAAGGACTGAAAACTTGATCAATATACAGGCTGGCAACCTAACCAACACTGATTTATTCCTCACAATTATGCTGAAAGGCAAAGGCTACTGCACTGACTTCCCAGGCCTTCCCTCAGAAAAAAGAATGTCTCTATCACTGTCACCACTATCATGGGCATGTTGTAGAAACCATGATGAAACTTACACATGCCAGACATAGCCCTCAGCCGTCATGTCCCACCTCTGACACCCAACTAACCGCAGGCAGAAAGTGGTGCTTTAGCTCAGAGATGTCTAACCCCAGATCCACAAGCCCAGAAATTCTACTGCTCTGCAGTGTTCATCAAAGAAAAGGCAGGAAGTCAAGGAAATCCTGACCCACAAGACTCCCTCCTCGACTATCACAAACGTGCCCTGATCTGGTCAGTGCCCTCAGCACTGCACGTGCTTCCGAGCCAACTGGAAGGGACAATGATTTGAGGAAAGGGGGCCTCTTTAAGGAAAACTTTACTCAAGGCAGAAGCTCAACCAGAAACATTCAATCACTGGGTGATGACACTTATTTAGATAAAGATAATATTCTTGAAGAAAAATGAAACTCAAGGTTCTCCACATATTTATTTATCTGAAGGAAGCCATGAGAAGAAACCTGCCTGAGACATAAGAAATTGGAGCTTTCAAACATGCTGTTTCCACCTTATCACTCTTATCTGTTAGGAAAAAAATTCAAACAGCTGCATTTAAAGATAAGAGAACAGAAAGGTGTTGTGTATGTTACCCAGATGTTTCTGAAATCCGTTCCTTGTTAAACTTATCTTTCCAGAACTAAAGACACCTCTAATCTTTTCTAATGGCTTAATCAAATGAAATAAATGGCTTGGCATAATATCTTCTTTAAAACTTACACTACTAGTCATGTGCCCATGTTCACATACACACATGCACACATAAGCAAGAATCGTTTTAAATATCCCAGGGAAAACTAGTCCCAGCATTAAAATATTATTCACATAATATATTTTCTCAAAGATAACAAGCTGAAAAACAAGTCAGTTAAGATTTTTAAAGTGTTTCTTTTTGTTTTCCTATTCTGTTTTCACAGAAGGTAACAGTTCCTTCCCTTCATTACTTCAGGCATGTACCACATTCCTACTGTGTGTCTAGCAGGGCTTTGAAAAAGAAGAAGAGAAAATAAATAGGAAAATGATACCAATAGAAAGACAGAGACTGGGTTGAGAGATGAAAGATAAAAAGGAGTAAAGAAGGGTTGTATAATGGGTGAGGAAAAGAATAAAGAAAGAATATTGACTATCTGTCCAACTGAGGTCCCAGCCCCTAGTAGCATTCCTAGACACAAAAGGGCAGAGTGCAGAGAAAAAATATGCTACACCCAATTTGTTACCCTTTTGTGAGCTGGCTTCACATTTCTGCTCAGCAATTTATCATTCCTGAATACAGAATTGAGAGTCAAAGGGTCCTTGGAGAATACATGGGTTTATATCCATGTTCTGCCCTGAGACTAGGGGCCACCAGAGGGCAGACCCAGGTCTAACATGAGTCTCAGAACAGACCTGGTCCTGTGAAGGCACGGAGCAAGGGCTTTAGTCATTCAACAAGGTATACTTCTTGAATGATACAGTCAATACTAAATGTTATCTGTTTTCTCAGCTGAAAAATGAAGGTAGTAAGCTAGGTGACCAGAAAGGTCTTTTCTGGTTCTAACACTCTGTGAGCTACCATCCTCCAGTCAGGCCTAAGCGATTCTTAGGTTTCCCTTCATCTATATTTTGAATAGATGAGAGGCTTAGGTGACAACTCATGCTTCCAACTGACTTTAACCTTCACCGTACAACCCACCCAAAAGGTTCCATAATACACACTCTTAAATGAAATCATCATCCAGCAAACACAAATTCCCTTTTACTAAAAGAATGCACCAAGGAGCACATGGCTTCTGTCACATCCCACACCACATACCAGATGCAAGGAGGCAGAAGATGAAATGGACTACACTTACATTCTGCATTATTCATTTGATAGCATCCTTTAATCTGAGAGCAATACAGTCTTTACTAACAAAAAACAAACAAACAAACAAAAAGGCAAATAGTGTGGATTATCAGGCAGCCCCTAAGTGGAACTGGGAGCCATCAGAAGCCAATGGTGAAAGGAAAAATTACGAGTAAGCTTCAAAGCCAAGAAAGGACAGGAAGCCCCAATGGTCGGGGTTAATGGCTCTACAGAAAGAAATTGTACCAAGAATGAGAAAACCGGTGCCTTTAAAGAAGTCTTTCAGTCAAGTGCAAAAAGAATAAAAACTTTGAATCGTTATTGTCACTTACCTACAAAATCTCAAAGGGGCCATTCTCCATTTGACAAGACCACCCCCCTCCGAGGCTTATCTAGGTAAATCACAGACATCTCAGAAAGCCACTCATCTCGGTATACAAACATTCTTACCTGATGACCATACAAGAAAATAAAAAATCGACTTTAAGATTATGTTAATAAAGTTAGAACGGGTTTGAAATCTGTTTCTTCGACATGTGATACTTTTATGTTTCCTCCAGAGTAGCCTGAGGGAAATGGAGCCAAAATGAATAAATTAAGGATCTACCAAGACCATAACGGAGTAGAGTAGATTAGCAAATTCCTTCTTGTAAAAAAAATAACTAGAGAAGGGATCAAAGGGCAGCTATAGAGAAAAAGTCCTTTTTAAAAAATGATTTACTTTCTAAACCTTTATCATCTCTTTATTGCACAATCAATACATGTAAAACTCTGCCTCTTGGAAGAGAAGTGAGATAGAAACATTCAAGGCAAGATGCGTAGAAGACTAGGTTTTCCTATAGGTGTGTTGTTTAAAGCAGCCGTCACCAACCAGTGGTCCCTGAGGTCTGAAAAGTTGGCAACCACTAGTTTAAGGAAATCTTTGGAGCAGCAGTCATCAACTGGTGGTCCATGAGACCCAAAAGGTTGGTGACAGCTGGTTTAAAGGAAGGCTCAAGGATATCTACAGCATCACAGAAAACTCAGCGAGAGGATCTGTGATATCTGGAGCTAAGACTAAGGATCCTTGCACACCTGAGCATCTCCCTTCCATACATCAGGCAGCAGGGAAATCAAAGGGTCAAGATGCCCATAAAGAATTGAAGCTAAGTGATGGGAACATGGGGTTTCATAATACAATTCTCTCTACCTTGTTATGTGTTTGAAGATTCTCATAATAAATTTAAAGGCAAAACTTTTTTAAATGTTGAAAGGTCAATAATTTCCTAACTTCTCTCTCCTTTAAAATGTATTCCTGGCAGCCTCTAATCTAGAAACCCTATAAACTCCATAACCTCCTTAGCAGCCATCACCACCTCAATAATAGAACCAGAGCTACACAACTTGCCCCAACAAAACCCATGAGATGTGCTCCCCCATACTTTGAATGAAGTTCCAACTCCAGTCTGTATGGAAGAGGAAAGATCATGTTAAGGCAAGATGGGAGCGTGCTGATCTGCAGGAAAGAGAGGGAAAGCAGAGGGGTAAAGAGAAAAGCAGAGGTGTCAGTCCACAGATGCTTCCTGGCAGTAAGGAGCCCATTTCCTTCCTGACTTTCTAGCTTCTGCTTACCCTCTCAGGAGTGCCAACCACATCTCCTGCCCTTGAAACCTATAAGGTTCTTTTAGTCATTCACCTCTCTGTCCTCGGCCTAAGCAAGGGGAGAGAGGACAGAGAAGTGAGTGACTAAAAGAACCAACCAAACCAGCCTAGGGTAAAACAAGTGGGAAGGAGACAGGACTAACCTAGTAACCCAAGTGTATTGAGCTAGGTAAATCAGCACTTACAGGAAGGGCTGCCTTTGCCCCCAGAGGCCTCCTGGAAGCCAAGAGGAAAGAAGGATGAGAAAGAGAGGGAGCCACTCTCAATGCCCATCCTCCTTTCCAAAAGCACAAGCACAGACCTTTGTACACTCTCATGCCTCACAATTTCTTTGCAGAATCTCGAAGGGAAATTTATGCAGTAAGTGAAAAAGCTAGTAATGTTTTTCTATTTACTTTAAATTTAGGATATAAAAAAGGAAGCTATGTGCTGGTCAGGGGAAGGGAGGGTGACCACAGATCTTAAAGCTCTTTTCCCTCTGCACTGCTCTGGACCCCTTGGCATCCTCAAAAAGAGACCCCGCACATTTCAAAGTCACTTTAGAGCTTACAGAGTAAACACACATTGCAAGTTATTCGTTTTTGCTAATAAAGAAGATTTCTTTTTTCCCTCCTAAAGGTCATTTATACCCTTGATATTCTGAGAACAAGTGGCCAGTGACAAAGAGGGAAATTACTTACTAGACTTTATAAAGAAGCAAATAGTGCTTCTATTATTACACTAGATCCACTTAACATCAAACAATGTTTCATTGGTTAACAAGACATTTGCTTTCAGTGAATGAAAACTATAATAAAGAGTTGCTATATTTTAAAATGTAATGAATGTAATTTTTGCTCTATTTTATATTACCATAAAAACGAGCCTTAAGTGTACTTCTCATCTGCTCTGTTCTCTAACTACCATAATTTATGCAGATAAGTGTTGGATGAATTGCATCAAGAACACTATTCAGATTACTACCCATAAAGTACTTAGCTATCATTTTCTTTTTCTCCTATTTATATGTCTTTATATTACAAAAAATGAAGTTACCAACGTTAAAAATGATGTATTGTCACCAAAAGTACTGAGGCATAACACTGAATAACAAATTATCAGTCTGAAGGTTAGAGCCAAGTTTAAGAGATAGTAACGCTTTTGTTATGCTGGACTCCTTTCAAATTGCAGTTTTCTGAGAGAAGCTTATAAGAGAGAAAACTGACACCCTGCTAACATGATCAACCTGCAGATTTCCTGCAAAACTCTAAAGTACTGTCAAGGGCAGATCAATGTTTGTGATAATTCACAAAATAATTTGGCTTTACATAATGGGCATAATGTTACGTGGCTCAGAAATGCAACTCTTGAGGTCTAAATGTAAACATGAGGAAACATGTGTGGTTTCTCCAGCCTTCCCAGAACCTCCACTCTTTGGGAGCTCAGGTTAAAGAATTAGGACATGCTTTAGCAAGGGGACCCTTGTCCTCTTTTTCCCTCCTTCACCTCCCCCAAAGAACCTCAGAGAGGGGGAAAAGGGAGAATATCTATCCTTCGCAAGAGCACTGCTCCATTCCTTATCATTTCTAAGTGCAGACCCCAGCAAAATCAAATTTACACCCTCAAAATGCAGCTGATACCAGGTCATGCATGCAAATGGCTGGCAAGCAGAAGATTTATTTGTGGGGATCCCGAATGCTACATAAGTGGCAAAATGGGGTGGAGAGGAGAATGCTGATAGCCGGTGGCATGCTACTTGTCAGCATCTTACACCAAAATGGAAGTCCTCCAAAGTCAACACACTGCTGAAGAGTTTATATACCATAAAAGACATTTACAAACTTGACCTCCAACTTAGTCCTACCCATACTGTGGGAGAGAAAGAATCTAGCAGCCTCTAATTGCATGAGGGCAGGGAGCAGCCTGTTCGGCACATAATAGATGTATTATAAGTATCTGTAGAATAAATTAGCAAAGCAGCAACTTCCAATTGACTTAATCTCTGAGGTTCTTACATTCCTCACTATCACAACCTTTATGCTAGAAAAAAGTTTAAGTAATCTGTTTTACTAACTATACATTGCTAGATCGCTAGTTAAAAGTAAATTTAATTTTAAATGAAGTTTAGTACAAAGGTTCCTATTCCTTCAATCATTCATACATAAATTATTTTTAATTGAGTACCTATTCTCTGAGACATCATTCCAGGAGTTTCATATATAACTATGAGAGAGGAAAAAAGCAAACACAAAAGTTCTGCTTTCATGGAAACAAATCTGAGAATGGCGATATAAGTCACTGAGCCAATTCATCCAAAATTGTTCCTGATCGGCAGCCAGGACTGGCAGACCTGTGCACTCTTCACCACTTCGCTGCCGGGGCTCCTGGTAATCAGGACGCACTTTCACTGAGGTAGGACTGAGAACCCTCAACAAGGATCCCAGGTAGCCACTTCCACTGGATCACAGCTAAAGACCAAGATGGAATGTGTTTGCCAAGGATACCATGTACTGTACATACAAAAACAAATAAACAAACAAACAACATAGATCCAGCTCACAATAAGCTTCCAGTCTGTTTAAGAAGAGCTTTTTACCAAAAAATGACAGTAATTTCTGATACAAGGATTTGGGGAATAAGTGATTTAGACAAGAATGATTCAGATCACAAGCATTCTTGGCAGGGGTCAACTTGCCAAAACCCTATTGAAATTTTGGTTTGAGGGCCCTTCATTTGAACCCATTGCTTCTAAATCCCTGAAGAAGCACCCCCCCAAAAAAAATTTTGTGTAATGGGTTTTCTTATTAAATTTACAAAGGGAATGAAGGAAAGGGGTGGTGGTGTCAGTAATTACTATCAGTAGTTGATGTCATTTTTTTAAAGACTAAGGATGGGCTTTCTTCTGAACTACCTAATCATAACAATCCTGCCCCAGAATATCACTGAAGTCCAGAAAAATCTTACTTTAAAAATGAACAGGTAGACATACTAATTAAAACTAAAAGTATTAAGTTTTTCATCTTCAGTTAAAATAAGGAGTTTGGACCAAACCATTTCTATGGATCCTACCAGTTCTCTGATTCTATGCAATACAGACACGAAGGCTGTTACCTGAACACCTGTTCACACCAGCAAAGACAGAGCTGGCAGGAGACTTTCTCTTCATTTAAAATCAAATCCTCCTCAGTCAAAAGATGCACACAGTTTAACCTGTATTTTTTAAAGTTTATTCTGAGTGAGGTTATAAAATTATTAGAAAAGGACAAATATTGTCAAATGTAGAAGTGGGAAAAATAGGAAATGATCCAATAAGTTTATTTCTAATGATGGTTATATTGCACCACACAGCTAATAAAGAAGACATTCATTCACATCCAGTTCTGTGCTTCCTGGAGAATACAGCACTGCAGATTTCCACTCCCATAGCAGCCATTCCACTTCTTCCTCATCCCAGCCAAATCCCAGACAAAGAATCAGTTAGCTGCACTTAACTTGTCTAACTGGTTAAGTAAACCAGTACTTATTTCTCAAGCCAGAACCCCTGGATATATCCTTGGGAATCTACAGATAAAAGAATTTTATAATGTTATGTTTAGGTCCTATGATAAGGACCTAAAAAAATAAATAATTATTTGGTTTAACTAAAAAAATTAGAAAAAGATCAGGAACTGGATTCAGAGCTGCCAAGAACTCTTTGGGCTCTGACAGTTTAGGAATTAACTATATATAACTTTTTTCCCAAATGTGGAGCAAATAAGCGAGAGGGGAAAGAGTATGAGTATTTTGACTGGTTTAGGTCACTAGAATGATCAGAAGTACCCCTACCTGGAGCCTTAATCTCTTCCTAAATTATAAAAAAATATATATATACGAATAATAATGTGATTATACAAATACTAGAGGCCAGGTGCACAAATTCATGCACAGGTGAGGTCTGGCTTGCAGGGGGGAAGGAGGAGTACAATCGAGGGGAGGGGGCGCCCAGCCAGGAGGAGGAGACCTGGGAGGTTGAGGGAGAGGGGCCAATCGGGGCCCTGATTAGGCTAGTTTGCCACTGCAGCATGCATCATAGTGACAGGTCGTTCCAGTGGTTCCAACATTCTGGTCACTTGGTTTTTATATCTAGAGAGATAACCAGCTAAAAAGCACCTTATCTCAGAGAACTGCTACACAATACTGGTGCCTATTTATGTACTTGCCTTATTATTAATATGCTGATCAGCATATTGGACTAATAATGTCAAAAACAACAATCTATCCCAAACAATGAACTCCTTTAGAATTCCTAAGTTTTGTTTTATTATTTACTAGAAGCCTAGTGCACAAAATTTGTGCACAAGGAGTGGTGGAGGAGGGCATGTCCCTCAGCCCAGCCTGCACCCTCTCCAATCTGATGGGATGTCCGACTGCCTGTTTAGGTCCAATCCCACTGGGCAGTCAGACATCCCTCTCACAATCCAGGACTGCTGGCTCTCAACCACCTGCCTGCCTGCTGGCCTGATTGCCCCTAAGCACTTCTGCCTACCAGCTTGATCATCCCCTAACCACTTCCCTGCCAGCCTTATCAATGCCTAACTGCTCCCCTGCGGGCCCAATTGCCCCTAACTGCCCTCCCTTGCCACCCTGGTCACCCCCAACTCCCCTTCCCTGCCAGTCTAGTCACCACTAACTTCCCTCCTTTGCCAGCATGGTTGTCCCTAACTGACCTCCCCTGCAGGCCTGGTTGTCCCTAACTGCCCTACCCTGCTACCCCAGTCACCCCTAACTACCCTCCCCTGCTGGTCTGGTTGCCCCCAACTGCCTTCCCCTGCTGACCATCTTGTGGTGGCCATCTTTGACCATATGTGTGTGTAGGAGTGATGATCAATTAGCATACTCCCTCTTTATTAGATAGGATAGCTTATAACTTCTCCCTTGCCCTGAAAATTCACAATTAAATGATATTTTCGTTTGAATTAGGCTTTTGTTTTCTCAAACTATTTAGTAAATTGTGACTGAATTGAATTAAACACCAAGAGAATAATAAAAGAAATAATATACCACAAGTCCAAAAGCTCATCTATATCTATAAATAGATATATATAAACATATACAGAGATAGAAATAGAGATGTAAATTCAGATTTTTCTCAGATTTTAGAAAAGTTTATAGTTTATCTTACTGTATATTAGCTAACAGTACTGGCAGGTATTCATATTTCTACCTTGAAAGATAGGAATATTCATACTATTCTATATAATAAAGAGGTAATATGCAAATTAACCACCACACCCTCACACAAGATGGCCACACCCATTTGGTCACAAGATGGCTGGCAGGGGAGGGCAGTTGTGGGGAACCAGGCCAGCAGGGGAGGACAGTTGGAGGCAACCAGGCTGGCAGAGAGGACAGTTGCAGGGGCAGAGACCAAGCCTTCAAGGGAGGGCAGTTAGGAGCAACTAGGTCAGCAGGGAAGGGCTGTTGGGGGTGACCGAGCCTACAGGAGAGGGAGGGCAGTTAGGGGACCAGGACTTCAGGGGAGGGAAGTTGAGGGTGACCAGGACTGCAGGGAGGGCAGTTAGGGGCAATCAGGCCAGCAAGGGAACAGTTAGGTGGGTGATCGGGCTGGCAGGCAGAAGTGGTTAGGGCCTATTAGGCCAACAGGCAGGTGAGCAGTTGGGAGCCAGCAGTCCCTCAGTGCACAAATTTCATGCACCAGGCCTCTAGTAAAAGCATAATCTTTAAAAAACAAGATAAAAGCATGACTATCCTATAACTATAAAATGAACATATAAAATATTAAAATGAATTCATTAATTCACTACTAAGATGCTGTATCATTCAAAGGAGAATTCCAAGTATCACACATATACAGGCAATCAGGAAAGCTAAGATAAATTTATAAACAAATACAAAACTGGTACCTGCAGGGCAACAAGCTATTGCATAATAAAAGACATAATGCGTTTGCATCTAAATTGGAAACAATTTTATTTGCATTGTTTTCCATTTCCTACAATTTGCAGGTTTATATAATAGCTCAAACACAACAATAAAGATGACCCACAATGATGCTCTCAACAGAACAATCAGGAATTTTTGCCGATTTCAAAGTCTTCCACAATGTTTCCTGACGTGACCACGCAGGCTGATGAAAGATGTTTTATAGCACTTCAGGTCAAACTTTGTTCCAAGTCAGTCTGTCACAAATTTGTTTTTAAAACTTTGTTTTCAGAACTTTGGGATTTTGGTCAGTTTTGTACAAAGAAGGTGAAAGAGTTTTGTTGTCACTTTAACCACAGTATCTTAGGAAGGTTCCCATATGAAGAACCTGTTTTGGGGAGCAAACATTAATGAATGAGAACAATACCTCCTGTCAATGCAATGGCATGTTAGAATCAAATGAACATCAGTGTATTATATTAGCTTCCTGGAGTCCAGCCCACCTGTTCCACTACTCAGCTGGGACAAGTCACCTCACCTCTCTAGGTCTCATTTTGCCAATCTGCAAAGGTCCTGTCATATTTTTAAAGGCTAGAATACTACCAACCTCAGGGACCATGACTTGGCAGAAAAAACTATTCCATTAAGTGCCAGATAAAAACCTTCAAATCCAGTCAAACCCCAGAGCAAAAAAAATCTTCCTTCTATGGAGGCTTCTTGAATAAACCCAGATTTGTGTTCAACTCCAGCTCTAGTAAGTAGTAGATGGATGGCCCTGGGCAAGTTACTAAACTTCTCTGAGCTTTCATTTCTACGTCTGTAAATTGGAAATAACCTCTAAATCCCAAAGTGCTGCTAGGTCTTTCTGGATTTTCTTTCTAGTGTTTCCATTATCAGCTCTTCCCTCAAAAAAAAATTTGTATATGTGGAAACTGAAAGGACAAAGCAGAAACGAACTCTCCTCCATCTTGTCCTATAGGGCTGGGCCCCCTGCCTAAACTCCCTCCCTTTTCTGGGAGTGGCCACAGGTGTGCCAGCAATGTCCTAACTTCCCCGACCACCACCCAAATGGACCAATGAAGCCCCAAGAATACAGCGACCAATCTCTATAACCCTCGTCACTTCCCTAAGCCCGCCCAATATCCTAACCTCATATAACAGACTGTTCTTCCGGGGCACGCTGTCTTGTCTCTCTGCTGTGCCAGAAAGAGGCTGGGAGCCAAACCCGGGTTTGAATAAAGACTCTTTGCTTTTGCATCAGAAAAGGCTCCCTGGTGGTTGATTATTGGGGACCCCGAACTCTGGGCATAACATCTGGGGGCTCGTCCAGGATCCCCAATACCCACAAGGGACCCCGATCCGTAGAGTCTGATTGACCATGGTAAGTGTCTGCATGTTGTCTGTTTCTGTTCTGTGCGCGAGCTCGCTTCTTAAGTCTGTAGTGCCCGAAACGGTCTAAGTGGACGCACTGGTGGACCTGGGGCAGGAGGAGTCAGAGGACACTCTGGTCCTCCGTCTGGAGGGACATGGAAACCCCTCACGAGGAAGTGGAATCCCCTCAAACCTCTGGGACGAAGCAGGTCGCTCCCACTGGTTGGCACACGGTCATCGTCCAGTTTTCAGTTTTGTTTCCGTGGAGTTGGAAGACTTTCTTGGGGCCCTTTGTTTGTCTGTGTCTGTGTTTCTGTTTTATTCTGTGGACATTGGTTGAGAATTATCTCTATTTCACTTGATTTGGGATGGACCTGCTGTGACAGAGTGCAAAAGTCTTTAGCAGCTGCTGGAATTCTTTTCCTGAGTTTTTGCTCTCTGTCAGAGAGGGAATTAGCCCATTTAGCTAATAAAAATTCCTCTCTAATTTTGTATAAGTAATGGTTTCATTTTGTTCTGATTTGTGAATTTGCTATATTAAATTTTAAAGTCCTAGGCATAAATTTGTGACATTTCAAAGAACAAAGAATTTTTATTTATGTGGCTTTCTTGTCTCTTTTGGTGGTTGGAGACTTCCAGGGACAAGGCTTACAGCTCTGCAGGGCAGAGAGATCTACAGGCCCTGTCCCTGCCTGTGACACCATAGTCAAACGTGAGCCATCTAAGGCTGAACTAAGGCTGGAATTATTAATGTGCTATTTTATTTTAGCATCTGTAACTGGATTAAAGATCTTTTCTTTCAGGTGGCCATCCAGGCTTTCAGTTCACAAGAAATCTCCCTACACACCCTTATCTTTCCAGGCTGACTAAGAGTCATTTTTCTCCACAGGTTGGACCTCAGGCTTCGAAAGGGAGCACTACTACAGAGGTCGTCTGTAGTTTTCTCTGAAATTCCCACTGTTTCTGTTTCTCCCTTCTGTAGAAATTGTCTTCCTCAGACTCACAATAGGAAAGGGAGACAAGCAACTGGACTGGGGAACGGGAGGGAGGATGTTGGCAGTTAATCATGAAGCAGGGAGGATAGGTTTTTGTTGATTTTTCTGGCTGCAAAGGGGTCTGGTCCAGGAGTTATATCAGAACTTCACTAGATTCAAGGTTGCAAGTTTTCTGCAAGCATAATTAATCTAGCTGCCCTGGTGATTTAAAACTGGTGGCTAGGCAGACTCAGCCCCCAAAACCAAGTGAAAGAAGGGGGGCTGGATGCCTGAGTTGCTTGCAGTGACCCTGGGAGCAGCAGCAGCGGATAGAGCTAATGAAAGCTCCTTGTTTGCAAATGTACTGAAAGGGTTCAGTACCTGTTGCTGCTGTTGGTTTCTTGATTATCTGAACTATGCTACTACAAAACACAGTGGATCTTCTTCTGCCCTGTTTTCTTCTTTTTAACCCTTCCCATACACATAAAGAAAATCTCATTGTCCAATCTGGCAGAGTGGGGTTACTGGATACTTCTTGGGCAGTGGTGGAATATTCAGCAAAGGAACTTTAAGCTCAGAAATTCTGGCTGTTTACTTGTTAGGAATCATAAAGGATTAAGGTTTCAAAGAATAAGGAATACCATTGAGTAGAAGGTTTAAGGCATGGTTATGCATTTTTAAAGAACATAGAAAGAAGGTTTAAAGGCTAATTTGGAAGTGAAAATGTAATAAAGGATTCTGTATGTAATGAGAAAGAGAAGAGAAATGTTGTAATGAAATCCAATAATACAGGCCAGTAAGCCAGGAAGAGTAAATAATTTGCATTTTGCCTCCCTAAACAGGGTAGTTATGCCAAAGTACTTATAGAGGGACTGCAGTATCATGTTTTAAAGATCCCTATCTGAACCCTGAACACTTGAAGCTAATAAGAGTGCCATGGAGAAAGCCTGGTATCCTGCTTACGAGCCCTGAAAATGGCTGGCGCTGAAGTGTCAGGCCCATACCCTACCATCACTGGTGGTTGGTCAGAGTACAGGGGGGAGGGGAATCAGCCCCATCACTACTGGCCTTTCAACACTAGTGATCTCTATAATGGGAAAGCTCAGAATCCTAAGTTCTCTGTGAAGCCAGCAGGGCTTATTGACTTGTTAGATTCTGTTCTTTTCACCCACCAGTCTCCCTGTCAGCAGCTTTTGCAGATCCTACTCACCACCGAGGAGAGGCAGAGGATCCTCAATGAAATGGGAGTTAGTCCCAGGCGTGGATGAGAACCCTAGCACCAACCAGGCTCAGATAGACACCTCCTTTCCCCTGACTAGACCTGAATGAGACTTCAAAATGGCAGAAGGTAAGGAGAGACTCCGGGTCTACTGCCAGACTCTAATGGGGGGTGGAGGGGTCTCCGCATGGCTGCTAGAAAGCCTGCCAATTTGACCAAGGTAGGGAACATACAGCAGGAAAGGGATGAGTCTCTAGCTTTCTTAGAACGGATCATGGAGGCATACTGCACTTACACTCCCATGGACCCAGAAGCCCCTGAGAATAAGGCAACTGTAGTCATGAGTTTTATAAACCAGTTAGCTGCAGACATCAGAAAGAAACTGCAGAAAACAGATAGATTAGGAGGAAAGAGTCTTTGGGACTTGCTGGAAGTGGCCGAGAAAGTGTACAATAACCGGGAGTCCCCTGAAGATAGGCAAGCCCGCGCCATGATGGCTGCCAGTGACAAGCAGACCTGAAACCTGGCCAAGATTCTGCTAGCCACTACCCAGCTTGCAGATGACCAAGAAGAAGGGAAGGGGGCCGTCAGGGGCGGGAAAAAGAAGCTGCAGCGGAACCAGTGTGCTTACTGCAAGGAGATAGGGCATTGGGCCCGAGAATGTCCAAAGAAGGCTGGTGGGAAGGGAGGCAAGACTGACCGAGTGAGTCTTAGAGCTGGAAGAACTAATTAGGGGTGTCAGGGTTTGGACACCCTCCCCAAGCCCAGGGTAACTCTTAGAGTGGAGAGGACCCCTATTGACTTCCTTGTTGACACTGGAGCGCAATATTCAGTCCTCCACACACCACAGGGGGAGCTAGCCAACAAGAAATCCTGGGTGCAAGGGGTGACTGGCATGAGCCAGTATTCATGGACTACCTGAAGAACAGTAGATCTAGGAACAGCCAGGTAGCCCATTCATTTATGGTAATACCAGAACGCCCCTACCCCCTACTAGGATGGGACTTGCTAACCAAGATTGGAGCCCAAATAACTTTCAGACAAGGGAGGCCCCAGGTCACCGATGGTAAAGGCCACCCCATCCAAAGCTTGCTGCTCAACCTCCCTAGAGTATGGTTCCATCCAGGTTCTGACTCTGAGACTGGAGGATGAGTATTGTCTCCACCAGGGGGCACCCCCAGTAGAAAGCACTGTGGACAGATGGCTACAAGAATTCCCCACAGCTTGGGCAGAGACGTGGGGAGTTAGACTGGCTGCTCACAGGGCCCCAACCCTGGTGGAGCTAAAGCCTGGAGAAGGCGCAATAAGAGTCAAACAGTATCCTATGTCCCAGGAGGCCCGGAAGGGAATCCAGCCTCACATCAGGAGACTGCGAAGTCTAGGGGTACTAGTCCCCTGCCAATCTGCCTGGAACATCCCCCCTCCTCCCTGTCAGAAAGCCTCACACCAATGACTATCGACTGGTGCAGGAACTCTGGGAAGTAAATAAGAGTGTCATGGATATACATCCACTGTTCCTAACCCATACACTCTCCTAAGTTCCTTGACACCCTCTAGAGTCCGATAGACTGTATTAGACCTGAAGGATGCCTTCTTCAGCCTGCTGCTAGCGTCTCAAAGCCAACCCTTGTTTGCCTTTGAATGGCACGACCCGGAGGAGGGATACAGTGGACAACTAACCTGGATGCGACTGTCCCAAGAGTTCAAGAATTCGCCTACCATTTTCAACGAAGCACTGCATGAAGACCTCCGTGAGTACAGGAGAGAGCACCCCACTCTCACTCTCCTTCAGTATATAGATGACATCTTGATTGCTGCTGATACTGCCAAAGACTGCGAGCAGGAGACCAGAGACCTACTGGCCACCCTGGGGACCTTAGGGTATCGGGCCTCCGAAAAGAAAGCTAAAATATGCTAAGAGAGGGTGAGTTACCTGGGGTACATCTTGGAGGGCGGATAGCAGTGGTTATCAGATGCTAGAAAAGAAACTCTCCTGAAGATCCCTGTCCCCACCTCCCGAAGAGAAGTAAGGGAGTTCCTAGGGTTGGCTGGCTATTGCCACCTCTGGATACCAAATTTTGCTGAGTTCGCCGGGCCCCTATATGAAGCTACCAAGGAGCGGAAGATATTTGAATGGACTGAAAAGGAAGAGGCTGCCTTTAATCAGATAAAGACAGCCCTCTTGGCTGCTCCAGCCCTGGGGCTGCCAGACTTTACAAAGCCCTTTCACCTCTTTGTAGATGAACGCAAGGGGATAGCAAAAGGGGTTCTAACTCAGGCTTTGGGCCCCTGGAGCCTCTCAATAGCATACTTGTCCAAGAAGCTAGATCCAGTAGCTGCCAGCTGGCTGCCATGCCTGAGAATCATTGTGGCAACCACACTCTTAGTCAAGGATGCCGACAAACTGACCCTAGGACAGGAGATCTGGGTTACAACCTGGCATGCCATTGAAGGGGACCTAAAACAGCCTCCTGATAGATGGATAAGCAATGCACATATGACCCATTATCAAAGCTTGCTGCTCAACACCCCCTAGAGTAAGGTTCCATCCAAGTGCGGCCCTCAACCCTGCCACCCTGCTGCCTGACCCCGACCTAGATGTCCTGCTATATGACTGTGCGGGGATCCTGGAGCAGGTGCATGGACTCTGGAAAGACTTGACTGACCGGCCCCTCCCTGATGCAGAGGCCACCTGGTTCACGAATGGAAGCAGCTTCATGTGAGATGGGTGCAGGTATGTGAGTTCAACAGTGGTCACCGACACGGGCACTGTATGGGCGGAGGCTCTGCCCCCTGGGACGTCAGCTCAGCGAGCAGAACTCATTGCACTCACCAAGGCACTGACACTGCGGGCAGGGAAGTGGCTTAACATCTACACAGATAGCCGTTATCCATTTGCTACAGCTCATGTTCACGGGGCGATCTATCAGGAGAGAGGGCTATTGACAGCAAAGGGACGGACAATAAAGAATAAACAGGAAATTCCTGACCTGCTTGTGGCCTTGTGGCTCCCCACTAAGCTAGCCATTATCCACTGCCAAAGGCACCAGAAGGCAGATGACCCAGTGGCAAGAGATAACCAAAAGACTGATCAGGCAGCCAAAGCAGCAGCCTTCATTTTGGTCTCTACAATGGCCTTACAACTACCAGATCCCAGGGACCCAGTCTTGCCAGATTAGCCTGGGTATTCTCAGGAAGAGCTGCAGCGGATCAGGAGGCTTCCCCATGTCCAGGAAATGAAAGGATGGTGGTACACACCAAACAAGGAACTCTTCTACTGGACTGGCTTGGGGTTACAATCTTAGAACGCATGCACGGGTCCACACACCTGGAGGCAAGAAAATTAAAGGGCTTAATCCGACATGCCAGAATTAAGATCCACCAACAGGACATCAAAATAGAGCAGGTTGTATCCACCTACAAGACCTGTCAACTCACAAACACGAGAACCAGGCCAAGTGAAAAAGGTACCGGCTCAGAGGAACCAAGCCTGAAGCACAATGGGAGGTTGACTTCACTAAAATTAAACCAGGAAAGTATGGCTATAAATATTTTTTTAGTATTTGTAGATACCTTCTCTGGATGGGTAGAAGCATATCCAAGTAAGCATGAAACAGCTTAGACGGTAGCTAAGAAGCTGCTGGAAGACATCTTGCCCAGGTACGGTTTTCCTGTTGAGATCAGGTTGGACAATGGACCAGTCTTTGTCTCGCAGGTAATGTAGGCAGTGGCCAAGGCCATTGGGGCAAATTGGAAATTACATTGTTTATAGGCCCCAAAGTTCAGGGCATGTAGAAGAATAAATAGAACTCTAAAAGAGACCCTTACCAAATTGACCATGGAGACTGGCGGGGACTGGGTGGCTCTCCTTCCATATGCCCTTAACCGCGTTAGGAACTCCCCCTACACCCTGGGTTTTACTCCTTATGAAATCATGTTCGGCCAGCCACCCCCTATTATCCCTAACCTTAAAGCCGAATTTCTTGCAGAATTTGAAAGTCAAGAACTGTTTCTTTCCTTGAGAGGGCTCCAGAGGGCGCATGAGGACATTTGGCCATGCCTCCACGCCATCTACGAAACCGGCCCATCCCTGACTCCTCGTCAGCATAAGCCTGGGGACTGGGTCTACGTCAAGAGACATCGCCAGGAGACCCTTGAGCCATGTTGGAAGGGTCCCTACGTCGCAGTGCTGACGACCTTCACCACCCTCAAAGTAGATGGCGTCGTGACCTGGGTCCATCACACTCGCTCACCCAGCCGACCCCTCCAATCCAGGAGGACTTCACTGCACAATGGAACATCGGCCAGGACCAGCACAACCCGCTCAAGTTCAAGCTGCAGTGCACTCGACCTGAGAAATGCAGCACGTCTCATGATTGAGACGTGTGTCCCAAGACAAGGGGGGAATGAAAGGACAAAGCAGAAACGAACTCTCCTCCATCTTGTCCTATAGGGCTGGGCCCCCTGCCTAAACTCCCTCCCTTTTCTGGGATTGGCCACAGGTGTGCCAGCAATGTCCTAACTTTCCCAACCACCACCCGAATGGACCAATGAAGCTCCAGGAATACAGCGACCAATCTCTGTAACCCTCGTCACTTCTCTAAGCCTGCCCAATATCCTAACCCCATATAACCAATTGTTCTTCCGGGGCATGCTGTCTCATCTCTCTGCTGTGCCAGAAAGAGGCTGGGAGCCAAACCCGGGTTTGAATAAAGACTCTTTGCTTTTGCATCAGAAAAGGCTCCCTGGTGGTTGATTATTGGGGACCCCGAACTCCGGGCATAACAGAAACATTAAGAATTTATAGTTGGATATACGTTTTTACAGATATTCAAGTAATGCTCAGTGTGCATATCTTATTTTCTCAAAATCAGGTATCATGCCTTCAATTCTGTTTCACCCTGCAGCAATGTTCTAGGCATTTTTGCCTTTTATATCCCTCGCCCTGAATAAATGAACCTCCCCCTACCTTTCTTCTGCTAGCTTTTCTAATTCATCCTTCTAACCCCAGCTCAGAATCACCTCCTCCATGTAAACTTCTCTGATGCACTGAGGTTGGTTTAGTACCTGTAAGTGGAGCACCTATAGCACCCCATACCCCTTCCTACCTAACCCCTCCTCTCACATCATAGAACAGAGTGTGGTGTTGATACAGGATCACGATGCTTCCTGTTAGAACATAGTTCTTTCAGGGAGTCAGAATATCACCCAATTTTGTACACCAAGCCCAAGGCCTGGCATATAGTCAGTGCTCAATATAAATCTTTTCAGAAAAGAATTCAACTCCTCTTGACATCTTAGTACAGGATTTGTCCATTGCAAATGAATAAATGATGCCACCATCTCATTATGCAAGGAAGGGAATGGAGAGGTTTCTTTCTGTTGGGGTTTGTCATTGTCATCAGTAACAGAAGGGGTTGCACATGGCTTTGGATTCAACTGGGAAAAAACCAAGGCTGATAGAAAAAGAGGAGACACAGAGGAGCCAGTCAGCTCAGAGAAAGAGCTCATGAGTCAGCAGTCTAGACCAAGCATAAAAACCGCACATTATCTAGAGTGAAGGCTGAACCAAGTCCCAGAGGCTAGAACAGCATTGGCCAAAGAATACTTAATGGACTATTAGACCCACTGGCAGGTCCCTGAGAGAAAGCTTGTAAGAACACAGGAGTGGAAAAGATCACAGGCCCTCCCTTAGATATGCACAGGAACAGCTGTATATTCTATGGAGCAGAGTTAGGACAAGTGTTTAACTTTATTCTACCAGGGGCTTTCCCAACAGTCTTTACCACAGAACCCATCCTTTTTATTATCTCTATCACCCCAGGTTGTTGGGAATGTAAGTAAGACTGAGTGCAGAGTTAGAACTACGTGGGACACACAGGAAGCACTGAATGGCATACCAAGGCCACAGACAAGGGCCAAGGCCAGAAGGCCAGAGACAGGACAAGATGAACAAACCCAAGTCCAGAGCAATTAATCGGGCATTACAGGGGACCTGTCTTCAGAGACTGTGGGTTTCTCAAGGCAGAGTCCCTGCAGAGGTCATCCCCTTATCTTCAGGGCTTGAACTGATAACAGTCTGAACTGACTCACTTCCAGAGATAGGCAGTAGCTAAAGAATGAAAGTGGCCAAGGCAAGCAGAACAAATTTGAGGTCTTACATTGTGGTCTTCAGCCCTGGCTGAACATTTAGAATTACCTGAGGAACCTTATAAGCTGCAGATTTTCCAGGCTCCCACTTCAGACCAATTAAATTGGATATGAGTAACCAAAGAATCCCCCTTTGCTAGACAGGCCTTTCCTATAAGAAGCCTATAAAAGACCCCTATCTCCCATCGTAGCAAACCTGGACCTGCTAATGGAAGAAGCAGAGCCCTGACCCAGTGAGATCAGGGTCCTAATGAGGCTTCAGCCCACCCCTAATCCTTCAGAAGCATTTTCTATGAAAAATGGCAGATTCCCCACCCCACACCCCACACCCCAACCCCACCCTGCCAGAAAATGCAATTCTAGCCTTTCCCTAAAAATAGCTTGGCTTCCTTGAAGGGGGTCAGATCGATGGCCTTCAGAGAGAAAAGCATAAACACAACTCTTGCCAAACCAGGCTATCCACACTTAAATCAGCCTGCTCTGAAGTCCACATGAAGCTTCCAGAACAGGAGATTCTTCTATACCAGCAGACCATGGTTATGCAAGGCGCCCTAGCTTCAGTTCACAAACTGCTTCATGTCCAGAAGTTCATATTAATTACTACTTTACCAAAGGAAAATGAGTTATGGCTTTCTGTTATTTCAGCCAGGATACTCTCCAGGCTGCCAAAAACACATGCATACCCAAACACCAAAACTATGTGGGAAGGCTACAGCACGTCTTCCCAGAGACAAGACAGAATTTTCACTCCATAAATCCACAAGAAACTCTAAAAAGGCGGCCATTTGAAAACACAGGCTACACTGATGAAATATTTCCTTAATTCGTTTCATTCAGGGTAATTGATTTCTTTTTTTACTTCATGAACAAGTAATTTTTAATGTAAATAATAAAATCAGTTAACCGTGTACTCTTATTGCACGTGGAAGGACAAAGTTTTTATCTGAATTAATTAGGTGATTTTTCACTAATACAGATTTGTTTCTTTTACCTAAGACTTTGTTTTTAATCAAATCCCTTCCCACCCTGACCCTCACCCACTATAAGATAAAATGGAAACAATGGAAGTTAGTTATATTCTTTCTGGGTGTGACTGCTCCCAAACCATTACAGTGGCAAACCCCTTAGCATCAGTATTGAACCGCCCAGCTTCCCTTAGATGGGATAGTATGGAAATCTCAAGCTCTAGCTAGAATGTGTTTCAAATTTATTTCATCCCTCTGTCATTGGTAGGAGCATCAACTAAAATGTTAACGTGTATATGATTGCCATACAACTTTGCACATTGTAATTCCTACTTATAAGTGTAAAATTAATGACAGTGGGTAGAAAAGTCAAGCTATTTTGCCAGAGAAGCTAAATTCCTCCCCTTTAACAGTAGAGCATTCGACCTGGCAAATAGCAGAGGCCCTCAGTTTACATTTTCTCCTGTTTCTTATTGCTAGGTTCCCACCCTACCTAGGAGGTTGAAAAAACAGTGTAGGGGAGAATGATTTACTTTCACATCCCATCATTTGTGTAATATATTGAAACTAAGAAGCAGTCTTATGAAATCCAAACCTCAGTCCCATTATCATCATCATCATCATCATTTTAGTTTTGAGCACTTCATTTTTGTAGGAGAATTTTTTTCAGCTGTTTTCAGCAACTGTTTACAAAGTTCAAGTAATTTTAAGTATGAATTTCACTATTAGCTCCATAGGAAAAGTCAATCTTTTTTTTTTTTTCTTTTAGATAGAGTGGAAGGGAGGTATGGGGAAGAGAGACAGAGAAACATCGATGTGAGAGAGACACATTGATTGGTTTCCTCCCACACACATGTGTCCTCACTGGGCCAGATGGAGCCTACAACCAAAGCCTTGCCCAGACTGAATCTGCAATCCTTTGGTGGCAGGCCGACACTCCAACCACTGCGTGCAAACCGGCCAGGGCAGAAAGGTCAATCTTCTATCACGCGTGTTTCCTTTGCCCAGATAAAGGTGCCACCTTTGTGCATGTGTGCATGTCACTTTTGTGAAATTTCGTTTTGATCCCACTCATGAATCTCACTGATCTAGAGGCGGAAAAGAATTATGCGCTGTCCGCGCACACACCGCACTCTTGGTGGAGCTACAGTCTCTTATGCTAACTTCAGGCTTAGAGGCAGGAACTTGGTTGTCACCTCGTGCTACTCCAAGTGAGGTCTGGGGCTCAGCAGCACTGGTGTCACCTAGGAGCTGGTCGGAGATGCAGATGCTTGGGTGCCAGCCAGACCGCCCGAAGGAGCAATCTACATTTTAACAGGATCCCGGATGGTCTCACACGTGTGGCCACGCGTGAGAAGCACTGGGCTAGTACCAGCGCCCACTTTCTGGTAAGAAATAATCCTTTCCCTTCGAAGTCTGCTCTGCTGCTGCTTCGACCCTTCCAGGGCCTAGGTGTGTGGATGGTAAAAGGCCTTTCTGGTTGTCAGCAGAGTACAGCAGTCATGCCTCAAGCCAGACAAGATCAAGGACGTGGGGAGAAGCGCTAAGGGGCAGGGTGGGGCGTCCTCCCCATTCCGTGTCTCAGCACAGCGCGGTCATTAATTAAGATCCACCCGGCTGCTGGCGAAGCAGTCACTGCGGCGGTCCCTGTCTGCCTGGGACTGGCGTGAGGTGTGAGAATCTGGATAGCCTTCTCCATGGCTCTGCCCTGCTGGCATTGATTGTGTATGATTAATGATTTAAAGGAATAAAAAGAGAAAGGTCAACTTCTGAGTTCAAGACAGAGCAGCTACACAGGGAGTAATTAAGATACTTGTGTAAGCATGATTAATAAGCACAAACTGGCACTATGGGAAGTAAACAAGATGCAAGCAGATGGTTAGCATGGAAAAGGGTGTTTTTTCTCTTTCCTAAAAGCAATTTTTCAGCAGCTTGAAACTTGGCTTGTGAATTCTTTTCCTCCCCCAAGTCTCAAAAAACTCATTATCTCCACAACCTTAAAAAAAAGGGGGGGGGGAAGGGGTGTGAACTCCTTCAATGCTCATTCATTCTCTCTTTAAATAAAAATAAACACATTATTTTATTTCATTTTTACAGATAACTAGAGTTTGCTTGTAAAATGGATGCAAGTCATCTTTGTTTCTCACAGCCTTTTATGTCAGGCATCCCATGAACTGCCAAGCCTGACAAGGTGGTCCACTGCTGAGCCTTTTAACTCCCACCCACCACTGCTCCCTTCTCCCTCCCAGCCTGTGATGGGCAGAACAGAGGCATCAATGGTGGCATTTCTGGAGAGTGCTGGCAGGCAGGTGTCAGAGCCGTCCGGCAGGCGCCCCTCACAAACACTAATCAGCCCTGGTGTTCTTTTACAATCCATATCTAATTCGCAAGTTTCATTCTTTCTGAAAAACAATTACTAGGTTTTGAAGTTCATTATGCATTTACTCAACTGTCTCTTCACATTAATGTAAAGTGGGAACAAGAAAAAAATAGAGTCAGCAGGGAAGGAACATCAAAAGATGTTAAGAGTGGATGAAGGCTTTATTTTAAGAGTAATATAATTACAGGTATGTGCAATATTTTACAATAAATGAAGCACAAAAGGTGTATCATAGAGTATACCTTCAAGATAGTGTGTTCGGTGGGGGATGAGATGGGAAGAGAGAGATAACAAAGAGACAGGAGATAGGAGAGAGAGAGACTCAGGCACACACATTTGCTATAGGAATGGGAAAGGAATAAGAGAGAGGTCATTTATGATTTAGGAAGCAAAAAGATTCTCCCAAGATCAAAAGGATAAGGTATGCATCTCACTTATCAAAGAGCAAAATATATCTATAACATTGACAGAGCAGGCAGACTCAGTTTTCTCTCTGTGCTGAAAGAAAAAAGAGAAGGAAAGGAGGAGAAAGGACAGAAAGAGATGAGACAGGGCAGGAGAAAAAGGAGGAAGGGAGAGAGGGAGAGCAAAAAGAAAACAAAGAGAAGTGAAGGAAGTTGAGCCTTAAGTAAAACCTGGGGAAAGAATAGGCTACTTGGTAAAGAAGGTGCCATAAACCTAGAGAGCCTCTATTATTCCAGTGCTTTCACTTCCTAAGTCCCACAAGAAGCTGATAGCCCCTATTCTCGGCCTGGATGGTCCCTGACTGGGGCAGCTATGAACTTTATATCAGCAAGTTACCAGGGGCCTCCCCAGGGTGGCCTCATTACAGTGACCAGGCCTGTGTTTGTCATTCCTGGGCCAGCCCCCAGGGCCATTCATCCTGCCATTGGGACCATCCTGCCAAGACAACAGACAACAATGCCGGCCCCAACCTGAGTCCACATCACTGAGCTGACGCCTCCCCAGGATTGAAAAGGACCACTGGCAAAGGCCCTGAACTTAGGCCTGAACAGATAGATAAGTGTATTTTCTTCATGGGCACCAAGAAAGAAAAAAAACAACAACAAGGTTTTGACCTCTAGTCTCTTATTTTTGTTTTTAAACTCAACAATTTAGTAATTCTTAAATCAGCATTTGCCTGTCAATGGTATTAGAAAATCAACTAAAAATGTTTGGAATACTTTATGTTATTCAAAGTGATATGAAGTTTTTTCCTGCAGAAAGATTCAGTCCCTTTAAGATGCTAATATGCTTTGTGAATTGTCCTTGGGGGCGGGAGGGGAGAAAGCAGGTGAGATATAGTACATCATCTCCCAAACTGACTTCACTTCAGAAGCTACCGGGGCTGTGAGGCTTGGGTTCCATGGGACACTCTCTGAGAAACAGCTCAACAGCAAAAACCCCTTTGCTGTTTGAGAATAGTAATTAATTTACCCTCTATCTTTCCTTCCCTAGCCTACGCATGCGAGCATCAGAAGACTCTCCTTTATAGATCTATTTCTACCACAGCCTGTCCACCTCCCATTTTCTCACATTCCCTTTGAACTCTGGTATAAGGATCACATTCATGCAGCATGCAGCAAAGAAGATTTTGCACATTACACTCCCTTTAATACAGCTCTGGATTAAACTGAAATTTTTCATGAGGTCTCTCTCCAAATAACTCATATCTATTATTTTATTTGCTCCAAAGTCATTTAGGAGCAGTTTGGGGAAGAAGCAAAAAAGTCTATAGAGCAATAAAGAAGGGGAGGAAAGGAAAGGCCCACATTTAGCAGGGCCCACATTCTCAGCTCACACACAGCCCTCTCAGGATGTACTGTCTAAAAGACTCATAAAACCAAGACACAGTATAGACACTGATGATCTCCACATCCTGAACCAAGAACAATAATAAAAACTCAAGAAAAAGAATAATATATACTCTTCTTTTTAGAATCCATTCTTCAGCTAGGACTCATTACCCTGTAGCTAAATTGCTTAAACAACCTCTTCTATCTGCCTCCCTAATTCTAATCTCTTATCCAAGAATCAAATCTGAATACCATTACAGGTCACATACCACTTCCACCATGTGTCTCTTCTAACACACACTTATCTTCACAACAATCCTAGGTATTGCTGTAATTCCCATTTTATAGATAAGACAACTGAAAAACAAAGATGTTAAGTAACCTGCCCAAAGTCACACAGCTAGAAAGTGGGAAGCTGAGATTTGAATCCCAAGTAGTCTGGTTCCAGGTTCCAGGATCAATGATTGCTTGGCTGCTATATTACCTGACCCTACCCAACTGTTCAATAGCAGTTTCCCACTGTCGCAGCACACCGTTATCCCCCTTCCATTCTAACTATTTTCCCAGGATCAATGCAAGCACCATCACCTCTAAAATCTAAGTATCACTGTTCTTTCCTATAAAGTCTGATAGCATGTGGCCTAGCTCATACAGCTCAGTGCTAAAGGGCATCAGGGCTTGTATTTTTCACCTCAATTAGATTATAAACCTCTTGAAGGTTCAAAAAGCTGCTAACAGGCTGAATTAATAGATGGACATTCCTCTACTGCTATCCAATGTGGCCGTTGGGAATCTTTCCACAGCTGCTCATTATGATTTGACTGTGCCAGGATGTGCTTGGTACCAAGCCTGCCTCCAAAATTTTCTTCCACACTCCATTCCTCTTAAGCCTAAGCCTCCATTTTATTGTCTCTCGGGTCAATAAATTGAAATGGAACGGAATGCTTAATTTTACATCAAAGCTACTTTAAACACTTCAACATTCCCCAAATGTAGTTAAATATATGAACTTGCACTCAAAGTTATCAACAATGCATTGACAATTTGTTTTATAGATGCATGTTAATCTGCAATTTGTTTAATGTGATCCAATATATTATTTGGAATGTGATATATAAATTTAAGTCTTAGGCCATGAAATATCATTTAGGATTAAGACACTAATCTCTTAAGAGAGGAGATGCCCACTCACAAAAGCAAACAGTTACAGAGACTCCCTGTGTATAACCAGCATCATTGTGTCCTGAACCAAAGAAATGAGCTGTACGGCATGCCAGTCCTGGAAGACAGGAAAAAGGGGCAAAAGTAACCTTCTTTCCTACCCCAACCAAACACTCCCTCACTAAATCAGCCTCACAAAGGAGTTAAAAATTCACTGAAATACTGTTGTTGACTACCTCATCTTCCTTCCCAGGTAAGAGAACAACAGCAGTATAGTAATAGCAGCAACAATAGGTAATTCATATAATGCAGCCATATGAAGTAGGTTCTTTTATTATCCCCACTGTGCAGATGAAGAATCTGAAGCACAGCCAGTAAGGGACATGGCTGAGCCAGGCTGTCGGGCTCCAAAATCTGTTCTTATAGAGACTATCTACTCTGCTAATCATCCCACACAAAACATTAGTCATCAGGCTAATTTTCAGCCAAATGTTGGAAGACAACTACCAGTTTTCGGGGACAAAATAATTGCTCAATGAATACTTTGGAATGAGATAAAGGTTCAACTAAAATGAGCTCTTAAAAACAAACAACAACAAAGAATAAAAATTAAGTTCAAAGTTAATAGAATAAGGCAAATACTCCAGAAGAAGTCAACATAAGGCCAATGAAATGCTGAAAGATGGGCCACATGAGAACTGGTAGTGAAGCTGACGACCTGGGCTTTGAAAGCGGTTAGGATAGAGATGGATGGTGGAATGAGGGAAGAGTAAAGGTGAAGTGGAACCAGGCTTCACATTCAAACCAACCACCCTCATCCAGGTCCCCAGGGAAGAGCTAGCTTATGGGTCTGCTAAAAAATGTCACTTATCAGTGACATAAAAGCTCCCACCCACAAACAGAGATGCTGCAAGGCTCATACCTTTCAAACAGAGAGACCAACCACAGCCTTCTCCCTGCTTGGGGCATGCATAGATGTTCCCCTGAAAATAGATGTCAGTCATTCTACAGAGTCCAGCCCTGTCAGGAACTCAAGTTGGGTTCAACATGACTGATGCCAACATGAAGACTCTATCAGATGCTCCTTGACAGACTCATCTAGATGCCAGCATGGCTGGGAGCCCTCAGGGACCTCAAGGACATGGGCAGATGGTCTCCTCGTGGCCAGCTGAACAGTAGGCTGACCCAGAAAGATACCTGCTGAGAAAACTGGCAACTCAAAGAATGGCCAGCTTCCCATAACTGTGCCCATCAACCTTGTGCTTCACTGTTTGCAAGTGATATAGATTTCAGAAATGTCAAAATTCTTACAGAAGTATGGTGATAAAATAAATAGTCTGTTTGCTTTCCGAATCGACATACCTGATTTCAGACTGTCAAAGTGCTTTTGGTTATAATAGGAAATGTACAAAGTTAGCTTTGCTTGTTTTGACAACCATAAAAAAGGTTTATCAGTTATGTGTACCCATGAAAATGCCGAGGTTTCAAAGTAAAAATTGGTTCAAGCCAAGTTCTAATATTATTAATGTTTTCATAATAAACAAACTTAATTTTCAGATAGTTCTCATTGCCTTAGTGACAGCTTTGGAAATCTTTGGCAGTCGACCTGCCAGAAATTTATCTTACTTTTATGCAACAAATGAAAATAAATCCATAAAAACTTGAACAAAGTTAACTTTACTGTTTAATATCTAAAACAAAAACAAAAACAAAAAAAGTGACATGTGACTTAAAATACTATCATTGTGATTTCAAACCCCTGAACTTAAGGATTTTTTTTCATTGCTCCTGTCTTCTTAAATACATGCTTTTTTTATTCTTGTTTTAATAGCTTCAAATATATAAAATTTCCACTATTTTCTCTGAAAGCTCTTACAAAGCCATTTGCAGATTTCTCATCCTAACATTCTTTTCAGCTATATCACTCTTAGGAGACACTGTGTTCACATTCCGTGCAGCACATAAGGTCTGGTTTTGCCTCCTGTGCAAAACTTACTTTAAGACAAGTGGTTACTAGCAAATCTTCACACCAGTAAATCATTAAATAAAAGAATTAAGGAAAAAGAAGAAAAGGATAGGAGAAGGGTGGGGAGGGGACAAAAGCCAAACAGTGAAGTAGTCCAGGTATTTTTTTTTTAATATATTTTATTGATTTTTCCCAGAGAGGAAGGGAGAGGAACAGAGAGTCAGAAACATCGATGAGAGAGACACGCCAATCAGCCACCTCCTGCACGCCCCACACTGGAGACGTGCACGCAACCAAGGTACATGCCCCCAACTGGAATCGAACCTGGGACCTTTCAGTCCGCAGGCCGACGCTCTATCCACTGAGCCAAACCGGTTTCAGCTAAAAATGGAAATTATTCAGAATTTCCCATTGATAGAGTTGAATCTGGTTGCTTCTGCCTTCTCATTTGTCTTGAAGTTCCATGAGAACTATTCTGTTTAAGGAATTTTAAAGTACTCCTGAGAATTGGTGGTTCAGATTCAACTTCCATGATCTGAGTAGACTGACCAATATTATTCAGTCATCTCCAAGACAACTTGGCAAAGATGCAGTATTTCTAATGTACAAATAAGGATCCTAGAAGGTTGTGAAACCTGCCTACAGTTACACAACTAATAATTAATAGAGATGAGAACTGAACCCTTTGCCACCTCTTGCTGAAATAACCTAATCTCAAATTACAATTACTCCATAGCCAAGAGGGGACTCTTGCCACCAAAGATCTGCTTTCCAGCTCCATGTGAGCTGTGTCCCTCAGCCAAAGAAATATGACATTACAGACAAATGCCAAATCACCAAGTGCAGTGCACTGATTGCTGGTGTGACTTCGACACTGGGGAGCAGGCATTCTTGTGAAGGGCAGCCTCTGCTGAGCAAATGCTGGGCAACTCCAAACTGTGCAGCAGATGTGGAAAAGGCTGTTGGAGAGATGTAACAAAAGGAGATATTCACCAGACACCAAGGATCCAGAAAGGAACGCTGATGGCATTTTTTTTTTAATGGTGTTTACATTTTAAGCTTGATGTTCTGTGAAGCCAGTGCACAAACATAGACTACTTGGGCTCAAGGTGCAAGGTATGCATTTTCACATACAAGTATAAAACACTTTGTTTTATAGCTTAAAACTAAATAAAACTAGTCTTTAAACGATTAGCAATGAAATATTTTCTAAGTTAAATTATGTCTAAATGTTTCCTTGATATATTTATATATGTTTGTTTATCTCTCTCCCAGTCATATTATGGGGAATACCCCAAAATTGTATATTAATTATGACATTACTTTGTACACAACTAGATATTTACACTGTTATCCTACAACTCTGCCATATCTTTCTTCAACAAAGGAGCAAATTTAATTAATTTTAATTTAGACTCCTCTTCTATCAGCTCCGACTAGACTTCTACTGAAGCAAGAGGGAGACAAGAACTGAAAAATTCGACTTTTCCTTCAGGAACCAGACCCTCACCCATCACCTCAAGTGACAATTAACAGTTTCTGCAGCACATTATATGAGAAGAAATAATAAGGCAAAAAAAAAAAATCGAGGGCAGGCTTTTCCCTTCACAATCCTGTCTGAAGCTTAAAAGAAAGTCTGAACACTAATGAATTCTGAATTCATGTCAGCGCAATAGAGAGCAAAGTCTTTTATCTTCACCTGGAATAGGAATGAAAGAAGAAAAGCCCAACAGTTCATCCACTTCCCCTAAAATATACTCTGCTTCAGTCCTATTGTTGACTGAATGAGCCTGGAGTCCATTAAAGCTGGAACAGATCTTAGAAATGTCCTTACTTTAAAAGAAGCAAGTCTGAGCCCAGAGAAGTTAAGCAACTTGCTGAAAATCACAAAGCCATTATTTAGAACCAGCACTCCCAGTCTTTTGTCAGCATTACTCCAATAAAGGAAGGAAATAATATAGGCTTTACTCCTAATAGTAAAGAGTGCCTAATTAATATACGCTTTACTCCTAATAGTAAAGAGTGACTAATTTTTTTTCTCCAAGTGTTTACAACATTCTAAATCAACATATGAAATATGTGTAAACTAGAAGCAGGCATTAATGGGCTCAGAAAGAAGTGATCAAAAAGAACCCTACTTGAGGGAGAATCCAAGATGGCGGCATAGGTAAACACCTACACTGCTGCCTCGCACAACAATTTCAAAAACTACAACTAAAAGACAGAACAGACATCATCCAGAACCACAGGAAAGCTGGCTGAGTGGAAGTTCTACAACTAGAGGGAAAGAGAGGGGCTCACAGAGACCCAGAGGAGCTGCAAAAAGCTGAGGTACGGAGACGCGCGCCGAGAGAGCGGGTGCCAGAGAACCTGGCTAGCTTTCTCTGGCGGGAGGGAAACGGAGACTCCCAACGGCATTGAACCCCTTATCTTATGACCCTAAACCCCAGATCCAGCCGAAACTCATACGGGGGGGAGTTTGGACTGTGAAAAGGGAGAGGTGCACGGAAATTTAGGGGAGTCGCAGAAGATCAGGTCTGGTCTCGCACGCACAGGGTGCTGGGCAGAGAACAGACTGCTGATTGTGCCACTGGCTTTCGCGAGTGGGCGGAAGACAGACCCTCCGAACTGTGCCACTTCTGAGTCTACTGGGCCCCCGTTTCGGGTGAAACCCTGGGGACCTAGACTCGTGTGGTCCTGGTGCGCAGGGGAGCTGGAAAGGCAGCGGTTAGAGGCACCGAGGGCGCGCGCGCGCACAGGGACCGCTTCAGCAATTACCCAGTCACGTGAGACTCAGGGGCCATGGAGGGCGGGGCCGACTGGAAGGCAAGGCGGTCCCTTAAGCCCTGAGACTCCACCCATCCCAAACTCAATAGAGGCTTCTTCGGTTTTGCATCGGGTATCATAAGGCTGAATTCAACACAGAAGTTTCCCCGGCATAGGGAAAATGCTGAGACAAGGGAAGGGATCACAAACAAAAGAAATGGAGGGAAAAAACCGACTGGATATAGAGTTCAAAACCACGCTTATAAGGATTTTCAAGAATATGCTAGAAAAGTTGGATAAATTTAGTGAGACCCAAGAGGAGATGAAAAAGGACCAACTAGAGATGGAAAAGGTCCAACTAAAGATGATGAAGGACCAAATAGAAATTAAACATACACTGACTGAAATAAAAAATATTATACAGAGTCCTAACAGCAGACTAGAGAAAGGCAAGAATCAAGTAAAAAATTTGAAATATAAAGAAGCAGACAACATTCAACTGGAAAAGCAAGAAGAGAAAAGAATCCAAAAATGTGAACATAATGTAAGGAGACTCTGGGACAGCTTC
This sequence comes from Lasiurus cinereus, assembly GCA_011751065.1. Lineage (NCBI taxonomy): Eukaryota > Metazoa > Chordata > Mammalia > Chiroptera > Vespertilionidae > Lasiurus > Lasiurus cinereus. The sequence continues at coordinate 2,986,619 of JAAGEH010000367.1, forward strand.
AAGCGTACCAACATCAGAATTGTGGTGGTGCCAGAAGAAGAGAGAGAGCAAGATACTGAAAACCTATTTAAAGAAATAATGACTGAAAACTTCCCACATCTGGTAAAAGAAATAGACTTACAAGTCCAGGAAGCACACAGAACCCCATATAAAAGGAATCCAAAGAGGACCACACCAAGACACATCATAATTAAAATGCCAAGAGCAAAAGAGAAAGAGAGAATATTGAAAGCAGCAAGAGAAAAACAGTTCATTACCTACAAGGGAGCACCCATACGACTGTCAGCTGATTTCTCAACAGAAACGATGCAGGCCAGAAGGGAGTGGCAAGAAATATTCAACGTGATGAATAGCAAGGGCCTACAACCAAGAATAATCTATCCAGCAAAGCTAACATTCAGAATTGAAGGGCAGATAAAGAGCTTCACAGATAAGAAAAAGCTAAAGGAGTTCATCAACTCCAAACCAGTATTATATGAAATGCTGAAAGGTACTCTTTTAGAAGAGGAAGGTAAAAGCCAAAAAATTATGAATAATAAATATATATCTATCAACAAGTGAATCTAAAAATTAAGTGAATTAAAAATTTGATCAACAGAATAAACTGGTGAATAAAATGGAATCAGGAGCACAGAAAGGGAGTGGACTGATAATTCTCAGGGGGGAAGGGGTGAGGGGTGTACAGGGAGAGACTGGACAAAAATCATACACCTGTGGATGAGATCAATGGGAGGGAGCTAAGGGCAGAGGGAAGGGTGGGAGCTGGGTGGAGGGGTGCTATGGAGGGGAAAAAAGAGAAACAAATGTAATAATCTGAATAATAAAGATTTAATTTAAAAAAAAGAACCCCACTTTCACATAATTATTCTTGCATGAATAGATAGAACACTTTCACACACATCCACATGCCCCCAAAATGGGAGCCTGTAAGACCCAAATATGCCATCTCCCACGGATTCTGCAAAAGAAACTCAACAAAATACTCTGCAACAGAGGTCAGATGAAGCAAAGTCCTAGACCCAAAGATTAAAACAAAGTCCAGGTGGATCAAAACCCAAGAGAAAAGGCTTAATGCTCCACAGAACCATTCACAGACAAGTTTAAAGAAGAAACAGGTTATCAGAAAAAAATAGTTTTGCAAAGCACTGTGATATAGTAAGGAAAACAGTTCGTTCCCAACTCAGTGCATCTGTTCTGACAGCTTTTGCCTTGGCCTGGCAGAGGTTGAGTGTCTACACAGCTAACATAAAGATAACCTACAATGGTTACACATCCCCATCCAATTGCCAAAAGGTCACTAAGGATTGAGCATTTTGCTTCATTGCCTCCACTAATCCAAAGACATGCCAATCTGCTTACTGTTACAAAACATCAGGAGGATTGGATTTGACTTATCAAGGGATGTCGGACTCGCTTTGTCAGAACTTAGTGGCTATTAGCACAAGGCTGAGTGGCCATGGTAGCAATGCATTTTTAAAAATTATTTGGTTTTAGAATGCCTGGGGAAAGAGAATGTGACTAACAAGATGGCGGTAACTATTGTTGGACAACATTCTACTCTGAGAACATAAAAGCCAAACTGTGGAGCATTGAGAAATTAAATTCATGGCCTGGAAAACAAGCCAAGATTAAAAAATGTCATGTTGATACAGTAGGTGCTCTTGAGAGTAAAGGGAAAGATGTCAGAAATGGAATTGATTGCATTTTCATAGCAATGTTGTGTGATGGAAGTAGAGAAGGGTCAAGTACATCAATATCTTTTAGTGCTTTGGGGGAACATACTATATATTTCATCAAAATTCTATATAATCTACTAATCCACCAACATACATCCCAAAGTTTTCAGTCACCAGGGCCAACCAGTCTCTTCCCATAGAAGGCTGAGCAAGATTAGCTAGGTCCTATGACTACCTCTGGGGCCACCAGGAGGTGCTATTAACAGGCACTATGGCTTTCAACCAATGGACACCCTGGGAAGACAAGATCATTATGTTCCCTCCTTTGATGAAGCTTGAAAACTTACCATCTATGCCTGAGCAAATATCCTTGCCAGTTCTCACAAATCCTAACAGGAGTTAACATTTCTCCTTGAGTGTCCATAAATAAATACATGAATGAGCTTCCTGTTTAAGGCCACCAGACTTCCTACAGATGATTTCCAATTCATCCTAACAAGTCTGAAATTTGGAGAAATATCTAAGTGAATACCAAGGGCCCATAACAGTCTGCACAGTCCTCAGGGGTAAGTAATATCCTCACACATGCTCCTTTAAAATAACTTTTTCTACCCAGATTCATGGGCTGGAAGCAGATTTGTTCATGAGCCCAGGTTTGGGGGCTCACTGATTAATCTCACAACTTGTTGGCACATATGGGGATGTCCTATCTCTTGCTATACAGAAACATTTTGTGCAGTGGCAAAGAAAGCACAGAAATCCTTGTGAAAACATCCACAAGGTAAGAGAGAGGGAACACCCAGGACTTTCCCAAGTTAAGAAGGAAGAATGCCAACAGACATAGAGGGAGAAAATTGGGTAGAAAATTGGGGCCGATTAGCTATTTCTCTTTTCACAACAGTGCAAATAGACACTAAGACGCTCCCCTGCCCTGTGGAGAGAGTGGGCTGCACTTTGATGATGAGGCAACTGTTTATAATGCTGATGACAGTTCTCTCTGGCCCTGTTTGCCCACAACAGGGGCTCATTCTCTGACCCCATCCTCACCTCTGGGCTGACCTTCTGCTTAATCTTCAGACTGCAGGAAAAGGTTCATCTGAAGGTCAGGAAGATGGTGGCCCTCACACCTAGCCGGAAACCTGAGCCTTCCTATTGGGAGAGGGCCCTCTGTCCCTTTCTTTCAAGGAGCTGAAAGAGGATTCCAAATCTGCTTTCTCTTTTGTCTTTGAAATCACCAATATTATCACAACAGAGAGGTGTTGTGATCTGTTCCAAGGTCAGAGTCTCGATTAAAACTAAGGTTTCAGTTCTGTGTATGGGGGGTGGAGGGGCCTAAATTGTTCAACTCTGCTATCTCCCAAACTTACAATGAATTGGGGGAAAGTTAGTAATTTTATGAGGGAGAAAAATAGTTGTGTTAGACAGGACCAAGTCTTCTTTCAGGAAAGAAACTGTCACTGGAAGATCTGAAGCTTTCAGCTACCCAGAACCTCTGTTTCTACATCTGTAAAATGGGGATGTGCCTACCACCCCAGTTAGACACGCGCTCAAGGGAATACCTGCTACTATCTCTTACATGTGTTAGGCACTCAGTACATCTCAGTTACCTACTCCTTCCCCAGAGAAAAAAATTTCCGTTTCTAACACAGGAGGTGAATGCCTTCTTTCTTAATTGTCAGATTTGCCATGAGCTAACTGGCAGCTCCCTTTGGTTTCAGGATTGCTCTGGATGTTTTGTACAGGGAGGCTCCAGAGTCCTTGCTGAGCTTGATGGTCAGATAATGAGAATGTGTTTCTGCTCACATTCCCTAGGTAGACCAGGACCAAGACCCTCATGGTCACATATCTGTATAGGTAGAAGAGTAGAAAATCTAACTGTGAATAATAAATTTCCTATAAGAGGCCCTGCCCAGTCTCTACTTAGAGAGACCAAATAGGATATAGGTAGAGATTTTTTTTTTCTTAATTCTCAGGCAGGTAACACTGATCCATCTAATAGCCTGAGTTGTAAGGAAATACACAGCATCCTAGCAGGAGACGACCTGGTAGAGTAGGAAGCATCAAATTTCAGGGATAGGAAGCCATAATGAAAACCCCAGCTCTGCTCTTCACCATGATTGTTCTCTAATGATGGGCCTTAGTTTCCTCATCTGTTAAAAGAGGAGAACAATACCAGCCTAATGAGATGGTTGTGAAGATTGAGTTCATATAAATCCCGATATAAAAGTTATGAGAAAACCAAAATAAACCTAAGCAGGCTCCTTCGTACCTCTAAAGCCCAGTTGCTGGGTAACCCAGAGGGACCTCAAGCTCCTTATCTGAGAAGTCTAACACTTGGAGGTGAGGTAGAAGATATCCTTTCAATAGCCTATCTTCAGACAAAAAAATATCAGTGATCCCTAAAACTTACCCTCATTTTCCTAGATCTGTGACTTAGTGATGGGGCCTCTACAAAGGTGTGGATGGTGGAAGAAATTGGTGGGTTTAGAGGTGAGAGCGGTCAATGGAGAATTACAGACTGGTCATCTTGCTCCCCAAATCTTTGAGCTTGAGTCCATAAGATAACTCACTATCCTTACAAATCTTTCACTTATGCTTAAACTACCTCAAATTAGTTACTGTTTTCATGCAATCTAAGAATCTTGACCAAGATATAAGTCCAAAACTCAAGACTATATAAGGACCACAAAACTTTCTTGTCTATGCATCCTCCTACCAGCCTCCTCCTTTGTCAAGTCAGAAAAACAGTGGGATGGCTAGAAACAACTGGGCTCAGTCAGCTCTTTCTGCAAGAACATGCCTCCTCCCTTCCTCTCCTCACTTTCCACAGTCATCTCAGCCTATTCTTTGAGACAAGTCTCATTCTCTGTGCATGCATACGGACATGCATACACACATACACACACACACTACGTCTGTCTTGGCTAATTATGCAAAAAGCCAACAGCAACTTGCTGGCATTAGAGGCACAAAGTTGGCACTTCCCTCACACATGGTCCCTGGCCTGTGTGAGCCCTCATGGTCTCTTTCATGGAACTGGAAACCACCCATAATTACCTCCATTACAGCCAAAGACTTAGCAACAATAGAGCATTTAAGTCTTCAGGGTCTTGAACAAAAACTTGGACACGGTTACAAGCACTCCAGCTCACAGTTGCACTTTGTGTAGCCTGCCTCGGGACACATTTTCTATGACTTGTTGCAGCTTGTGAAGAATGGTGAGGAGAGGAGAAAGGAGAGGCCCCAGAAAGCTTGGCAATGAGGACAGGGGGAAATTCTAGAGAAGAGAGGCATTGGCTAACTTCATCTCTCTAATCTGCATGGTGACTGCCAGCCAAGTTTGCTCTCAGAGCTGTGAGAAGGCCCAATTAATTTATCAATCTGTACCTCTTCCTGCCATAACATATTTCCCTCTTGCCAACAAAAAATGTGTCCATTATCAGGCAGGTCCCTGTCCTCCTAAACAGCCCATGCCGCTGTATAATTACACTTCTTTCCTTGACAACTTGCATGATTGTTTTCCTAACAGTATATTACTTCGTTAGTACTTTCCAATATATGTTATTTTTAAACTGTCACTTTTGCCCAACTCATCCCAATTCGTACTCGTCTGTTTATCATAACAATCATTAATAACTGTCAGTCCACGCCATCAATGTAACGAACTCACTACCTCATTAGCATGTTCTAGCATTTGTTCCGTAGAGGGGGCTGATTATTTTTTACAACAGGCCAAGCCAATTACTTTAGTGAAATGGAATCACATTAATCAAAACTTAACAAGGTGGCAAATTTAAAGATATCAGATTGCAAAAGACAGCATAACTAATATGTCAGTGTCAGGGGTAGCGTGTAGGTATGCAGCAGCTGTACTAAATATATCTCTTCGTAGAGGCTACATGAATTTTGACGTTTCATATGATCTGACAACTACCAAAGTGATATTATAGAAGGCAAGAGCCCGGTGCTGCGCAGCTCACGATGACTTTTGTAGATTCTGGCAAGGGCAGTGTGAGCAGGGAGGGAGGCAGGATAGAGGAGAAAATAGTGGCCGTGCCTATCCAGGCTGGCAGACAGTGGTGGATCATGCCTCTCTGTGCCAAGGCATTTTCTTTTACACTTTAAATGATGATAGTCATCCATCACCATCTGACAACTGCATCAAAACCAGCTGCAAAACATGCAAAGCCCAGCAGTCTAAAATATGCTGACACAACCAACACAAAAACAGATTTATATATATATATATATATATATATATATATAGATATAGATATACAGATATATATATAGACACACACACACACACACACACATACACACACACTCACACACATACACACACACACACACACACACACACACACACACACATTCCACAGGGAAAGAATGTGGGGGAAGGGAGGAGATCAAGAAGGAATGGGGGTGAGGGTATACTAAAAATGTTTAGTAATGGAGATGAGTAAAGAAAACACCAGGGCAATGAAGGAGAGGGAAGAAAAATGAAAAAGGAGATAAAACAAAATAATTAAAAGGAGACAGAAAGACAAAGACAGGGGGAAGGTGATGAATGGAAGGGGAGAACAGGGAAGAGTGGGAAGAAAGGAGAGAGAGAATAAATACAAGCTGTTATCCACATTGAGAAGGAAGGCAGAGCAGAGACTCTCTTACAAGGAGCTGATTCTACCACAGCAGTATTTCTCCAGTTCAGCCTCGTCTCTCCATTTTACTGTCCAGTGCTTTGGTCTAAGCCTTTCTTACATCCTTCAAGGGTAAAACACTGAGTTCCATGCAGGTCTCTCCTGCCTGCTCCCACCCCTTCAAACAAGTTTTGCCACTGTCATTCCCCAGACCATGCCTCTTTGTAATATACAGGATCAAGTCCACTTGGGGACCTTCACCTCCTGGCTGCTCAAAGCTCTGTATACAGAGGTGAACAAAAGTAGGTTTACAGTTGTTCGTATGGAAAAAAGACATGCAAGTTATTATTACAATAGTTTTATTAACTGTTTTGTGTACTCAAGACTATCAACCTACTTTTGTCAACCCTGTACCTTCCTCCTACCAAAGCCCCCTCCTCTCTGGTCTCTACCACTGAGAAGGTAGTTCAAATCTCTGCCCTGACATTTAGTAACTGCATGACTCCAAGTAAATTATTTGAGTCTCCATTTCCTTACCTATAACAATGGAGATAATATACTGTCAACTCAAGATTTATCATTAACGATCAAATAAAAACACATAAAAAGCAACTAGAAAGATGCTTGAGGCATAAGTGGGCACCATTCTTTAGATTGGTTCTTAGGGTAGAGACTTTGTGTTGATTCATCTTTTCAGTGAGTACAAAAGTAAGCAAGGCATGGAATTATGTGAAACTGAGATGGGTAGAGCCCTTATTTGCAGTTCTCATTTATGAGGTTTACATCCTGCCATTTATTTAATAAATTGGGGAACTAGGGGGTCACATGCAGAGGACAGAAGATGGCCAACATAATTTGCAGATCTTTTGTGGTTGAGCCAACATGGAAATGCACCATAGTCCAGTATGATACATCTAGATGATTCCTTCTCTGAATCCACAACCCAACTGGCCCAGCCAACCTACTGTTATTGTATTTAATGGAGCCTGTTTATTTATTTACTTACTCTGAGGAAGCCCAGAACCAGGTATAACAGACTGGAAAAGGCTCCCGTTGTACAATGTGACTAGATTCAGTTATATAACACAGTTCATGAAATTGTGCTATGATTCATTTTTACAATTTAAATAGCTATTTGGTTGGGTTGCCAGGTTGAACATGATGAATGTGTATGATAAAACAGAACAAAGAGAGGGCCAGTGCTTGTAAACTGATACATTAGTCAGTGCATTAACCCCTTCCCCTCTTAATTGTGATGCCTTCTAAGAGGCAGCTGTCCATGGTCACCCTCCTTCAGATCTTATGTCTGGTATCAGATTTGTACCAGTGACCATTTAACCTTCTCTACAGCAAAGGGAATCTTTCTCCAGAAGTTCACCATTCTTTCTATTCTACTCCCTGTGTAGGGATAAGAGAATGAGCCACAAAGTTCATGGACTGTACCTCAAAATCCAATAACTGCCCAGATCTCCAACTACATTCCAGTGCTAAATCCTCTGTGTCAAACACTTAACTCATTTCCAAATTAATATTTGTGATGAGCCTAGTGAGATATCAGGATGCCACCTAATTATTCTCAAGTATAAGAAATAAAGTTGTACTAAAAGGAATCACTATAACAAAAGTCAATTGAAATAACTTAGGGGAGAAACCCACGACCTGAATATCCCTCATATCAGTGTCTTCCATGATGCATAAGAAATTACTTTAGATTGTACTCAGGCACCAATCTATGCAAATATACCCTAAAGTAGACTCTCTAATAAAGCCAAACATCACTTTGTATATTACCATTTTTTAAAAAAATTGTATTTTCATTTTTAAAAATTACAACATTTTAACATTGGAAGAGGCTTTAGCAAGTAATTTAGCTCTGTTCCATTTTTAGTCACTCACAGAAAAGAACCAGGGTGTGGCATATGTTCCAAAGATGGCTACACATCCCCCCTCTTCCCCAACATGCTCCTATAGAATGTGACCTTTCTGTTTGTCCATCAGCTTCCCTTCCTTGCATCTGGGCAAGCATCCATTCCTTTCACAGACAGAGCACATGAAAGTTACACTGTGGGACTGCTGAGGCAAGGTCATAAATGTGACATAGTTTCCTTCTCATGACTGAAACACTTATGCTCAGAGCCATCATGTAGGAAACCCAATTACCCCGAGGCAGCCATCTTGTGAGGAAGCCAAGCCACACAGAAAGGCCACGTCCGACAGCTCCCATCAGCAGTTTCAGTCTTCAGCTCACCACAGCCCAGATGCCAGACCTATATGAGTGAACTTATAGAGGATTCCAGCCCCCAGCCTGTGAATCTTTCCAGTGGATACTGCAGTCTTGTGGACCACGGACAACTTGCTCCATGGTGTCCTGTTCGAACTCCTAACCCATAGACTCCATGCACATAATAGTTGTTCTGCATTTCCAGGTTTTAAAATAATAACAGCGACAAACAAGAGAAACATTGGTATATCTGGAGAAGCAAAGGCCAACTCAGAACCAACCCAGTTTGCTGACTTTAGGTTTAGACTGTTTTTTCTTTCCCACTCTTCTTCTAAAACTTTTGCATAAAGCAAGGTATACCTGTGCCACTCATACCAACTTAGTATACCAGTAAATAAGGAAAGAACTGAGAAAAGTTTAGCCAAAACCTCACCATCTGCATAGGAGATAAGCAGAGGTTTCCACTGCCCTTGAGACTACACAATTCTCCCACAGAACCAGCCTATGGAAAATGTATATTCACCAGGAACAGTAAAAGCTGGGTCTGTGGACATCCAAATAGAAAAAAAATATATGTACCATTCAGCAGCCACTGACGTTCACTGGCCCAGTGATTTGTTCCTAAGTATAAAATTCCCTGAAAAGCAATCCTGCCCTAAATGGAGACCCTTATATCACATATCCCACAAATTCCATTTACTTCTAGCTTTAAGTTATCAACAACCCTAACCTCATCCTCTGGCCCTTTGGGTCAGTGACTCAAGTCTGGATACATGGGATGAATCCCACAGGGAAATGCCTAGGCTGAGCAAACGGCATTTGAGACTAAGATTCAAACAGATAAAGATGATGACATTACAAGTGAGTCTTATTCTTCTTTTCATGCCTTCCCACATCCCCCTCCACGTGGTGGCACATTTTCAGATACATCCTCCTCTCTTCCCATGAATGATTTGCTAAGAACCTCCATTTCTTCACTAGCTTCCCAGGCAAGAAAACCCAGGGTAGTGTCTTTCTTCAACAAGAAAGACTTTTGAATCAGCTCCTCCTCGGAGGATAAGGAACACCCTCTACCCCAAGCTTGGCACACCAGGAATGATGAATGCAATATACTTTCTCCCCAAATTTGTCATGACACTCTCCTGGATCCAAAGTTAAACCTCAGGGTCTCACAAGAGAGATTCATGTGATTTTTGTAGATTTATTTAAATGAAGTCTTACAAAGTCATAAAAATTAAATCATTTTATGAATTATGTTTTTATGAAAGGCAAACACCAACTTTAAACTAAACTTTTTATAAACTTAAAAATAACTTTAAAATGAACTTTAAAAACATAACTTTAATAATATATGTCTATATTACATACTTATAGATATACAAACTAATACATGATTTGCATTTTCCAAAATCAAGACCATCCTAAGCAGTCTGAGATGTAAACCACACAGATCTTCTCCAGCAGCTCAGAGAACTGAAGACTTTGCCCCCATCCTCTAACTAAAACTATAAAACTTCATCTGTCTTTCTCTCTTTAGCCCCCTCCCCCCTCAGCCAAGGGCATGCTGATGATTTCTCTCCTTAGACAATTCACCTCTTTTTTCTCAATCTTTTTGATTATAACACATTCTGTCCTAGTTAAGAGAGCTTAGCAGGAACTCACCCAGATCTCTAATTCTCAATAAATTCTTTTCACCCTGACTTCCTTGTTTACTTTACTGTATGCATTCTGCAGCCCCCCATTCTTCCCATTCAGGCCCTTATAATGGCTGCAGTGCAGTAAAGGCCCAGCGGTGCCGAGCCTCAAAGAAAAAGCTTCCACTTCTGCACATTGGTGCAAATGGCCTAGGCCCCGGTTGAAGAACCCTCGCTCCCACTCTCAAGCACCAAACTGGCCAAGGAAAAAAGACAAAAAATATCCCTAAATGATTAAAAAAAAAAAGCTTCCTTTTGAACTCAATGCATGAAGTCACTTGAGGACAGAGCATGCAACTCTGCTCCCCGCAACGTTCTCACCTTGCGCCAGGCATTCCCAGGCCCGGCCATGTGCTAACAGAGAGGCTGCAGATGTGAGAGGGGCCTCTCCTTTATTTCCCTCTCTGATTTATTCTCCCCCTGCACATCACTTTGGTATGACAACAATGCATAATTCGATTACACGTGATATATAAAGTCATTGCAGCTGTTCAGAAATATTCAGAGCAAGAGAATTTCAGACCCACATTCAGCCACAGATTCGTAGACATGCACGCATACAGTCCAAGTCTGTTGTATCTCCTAAAAATCTCACAGGGAGACAATAAAACAAAATCGAAACTCTTCTTTCTGACTGGGTACTCCAGCATTCCCTGCCTGTGTGCTGTGTCCATAAATACAGAAGAGTAGCTCCTTTAAAAAAAAAAATCCAGGGAAGAACTAACGGGGGCAAATAGCATTTCAGGGTAAAATGGTGGCAGCGCAACAAAAAATAATGCAAGTGTGTACCACTTAATTTTAATTACTTTAAGATGCTGCTATGAAATCAGGTACATTTAAGTCCCTCTTAAACACCACGTGAAAGTTTCTCTCCACCTGCTCACTCTGTGGGCTACATACTGAGCTGAAGATGAATCCCCCAGGAGTTTTTTATTTCCTATTCTGCCTATCTTTCATCTTCACCCCAGACTAAGCAGATGGATGTGAATTCAAAGTTTTCTGATCTTTAGCACAAGTTATGGAGGGTTATCTTTGGCTGTATATCTTTCCGCTGGCAGTACTCCCTTGGTGATGAAGGATTAACCACCCCAGCTGTCTCTTCCCAGAATGATGCAGTGCCATGCTCCTCAACACGACAGCATCACTTAATCTTAATGTCCGCTCTCCGAGCGCAGCCGCGCAGGACAAAGCCAATCAACATCAGATGCCACCAAGATGGACCTACTACTTGGCCCTGGAGTCTCTCACCCTCTCACTCCTATTAATCAACATCATCCAACCCAATCCCAGAGTTCACTTCTCTCAAACCACAGTTAAACTAAGCTGGGGTCCATATTAACCATATGAAGCACATGGTGGCAGGAGGGGTGGTGGGCGACAATCCCACATCAGGAGCTCCGCAGGCCAAGCTTCTCTCCACACCAGCATCGGTCCTGGAGCACTCTTCCCACGCCAAAATTCAGCCTGTTCACATAATAGATTATCCTGAATGAAACCTACCGGTTTTTCAGAAACTCCAAAGGAGTCTGAAGAGAGACATGTGTTCACACAATCAAACTGTATTAGGTACCCTTCCTGGCTCTTCTCCACCCTGGCCAGCAGCTGAGACCAACACTTTTGACTTCTTATTGCATAAGAACACTCAGTCTCACCACAGATGGCACAAATGGAAACCCTGGCCCTCCCACCCAAAAATGCCCTGCTTGTGCAGCTGATACATCCAAAAATATACTTAATCCTTATGTCTTCTCTCCTCCTGCTTTTTCTCCTGCTTGTTTCACAGGTGGAGAAAGCAAAATGGTTCTCTCATCCTTTTTCCAACTCCAGACAATTACAGTAATGTACACACCTCTCTTTTCTTTCTTAAGGAAGGGAACAAAAAGTCAGCCCAGATCTCAAAGGCAAACGTAATAAAACAGTAAATTATTGCTAGAGTTTACTAAACAAATGCAACCTAGTTAAATTTGGAAAAATCTTCACTTTTGCTTACATTTGCAATTTTACTGCTGAACTACTGGTATTTCTTACTTATGCAACATTAAAATGTATAAGAAATCCTCTTGTGTGCTATATCCAGCATCTACTCTTGATTTATAATACCCAATTTAGTGGGGGGAAAAACACAACTAAACCTGATTTAAATCACAGATTACTCTGTAAAACACAAGTAAGGAACTATTCCAAATCCTAAATGTAATTTAAACATATTTATATTTTACAGTGATATATTTTCCCCATTCCTTGTCTTACGACTGTAAACTTTCTGTAATTATATAAGCAATTTTCCTAAGGTCACAACATTGATCATAGTTATAAATTGCTAAAGCACAGCACACAGTGAACAGTAAAATATGTGCTGGACATCATGGTTTCATCAAATTCAAATGGGGTGGGGAAGAAGGAAAGAAGATTAGAGATGGAGAAAGTGGGAAAAGAAACAAACACATTTTCAAAGAAGTATTTACACAACATCACATCCCCTTCCCCAAAGCCACTTGCAACAGTTTTTGCAAATTGTTCTGAGTAGGGCTTGGCTTAATTTTTGCTGATACTCTTAACCCTTTGCAGATTACTCTGAAAGCCATTTGAGAAGAAAGCTTGGTAAACAAAATATAGAAGCCCCTGCATTAATGCACACATAAACACATACGAGAGAAGAGGGAGAGAGGGGGTGTGTGTAGGAGAGAGAGAGAGAGAGAGAGAGAGAGAGAGAGAGAGAGAGAGAGAGATCCTACACAATTAAAACTGCTGTAACGAATAATAGTTCTCAAACTGTGTTCCTAGGAACTCTGGGATTATACAGCAGTATTCCCTGGGAAAAATAGGTGGGAGATTTGGGCTTCCCACTCATTCTCTAACCAAAGCAATTTCTTTTGAATCTGTTTCCTCTCCTGGGGCTCTGTAGAAGAAATTTTACTTGCAAAAACAGTGTTAATGGCTGTAACATGAAAAGCAGGGTTTGGACACTACCACCCTGACACTGTCCTAATGAAGTATGGGATCTAGAGTTACATGAGGGTTGCTGGTTACCAGTTTTTCTGGTATTTTGGAGTAACTCCTATCTTAATAAGAGAGGATGTGGTGCTCTCTGCACAGGATGCAAATGGGGTTGTCAGGTGCCTCCAGCATCCAGGGCTCCAGCCAGATGGCTGACAGGCTGGTCACCCCTGATTGTTAACAATGACACACTCCACTCTCAGTGACTGCCTATTAAGAAGACAGCTGAGACTCAGAGGGGTGGGACAAATCAGTGTGTGACAGGCTCTACCTTCTTCAATGTAAAATAAACTTTAAAAGACCTGTGTTCTCTAAAAGCTTAGAAACACAGTGGCTCAAATTTTTTGTTCACAACATTTTCCAAGGAAGGCTAAAAACACATCTGTCTGGTTAGGATCCCGGTGCAGCTCTGAGAAAACTACAGAGCTATTAGTACATGTTATACCTATTTCATGCTTCCTAGGAGAATGGCCATTCAGAGATTGCTCTCCTGAAGAAAATAATGTTCCTCATGTCACTCTCTACCTTGTACCCCTTCTGCTCCTTCTTCCTCTCTCCTCTCTCTGTCTCCATTTTCCACTAATTTACCACCAAAAGTTTCCAAATAAAGTATATCTGGCTTCCTACAACATGACAACTGTCTCCGACCACAGGTAACGTTCATAATATTGAACTGATCTGACATAGGCATGGACCAATCAGAACAGAAGCTGGTTAAAAAAAGTTAACAAACATAGAAAAAAAGTTGGACTGAATCAGTATGTCTTGGCCTCGACACCAAAGAAAGCGAAGCTGGACAGTTAACTTTGCAAGCTTCAAAGTCAGAGTTCAAATTGCCACTAGATCAGTTTCCTCCTACAGAACCTTAGAGAACTTCACTCAGAATCTGTCTCCTGTTAACAGGCTTAATAGTTACCACCTGTGAAAAGCAAATAAATTGCTGCAAATAAAACTAAAATGTAGCATAAGTGCTCAATAAATTCATCAGATAGATCCTTCCCCTTCATTTAACTGTTTCTAGTTGGTTGGCTGAGGGATCATCATCCAGACACAGCAAGGCTAAGACTTTTATTAGATTTTTATCACTTAATCAATTTTTTAAATCACTGCTGCAATTTTTAAAATTATAGATGTAAATTTTTATCAGAGCAAAACTTAATAAAGTTTATGGGAAATATTTTAAAGGCAATTACAAATCACCTGTAATCCTCTTGCCCAGATTATAATATTGTAATATTTTACTGAAAGCTTACTATATGCCAGCATTGTGCTAAGTGTTTTAATGTATTACCTATTTTAATTCTCACAATTCATTGACATAGGTAACGGAGACTTAGCGTGATTAAGTAATTTGCTCAAGATGACACCATCACACCACTCCTGAGTGATGGCACCAGCATTTGAAACCAAGTCTTATTACTTCCCAGAAATAATACAAGTTCACATTTTGATATAGTTCCTTCAGCTCCTTTTCTCAAGCCTAGAAAGGAAGATAGGAAAGTAGGTAGGTAAACAAAAAAAAAATTCTCTTTGAGTTATTTAAATTTTTGAATAGGAATAATTAAGTATATAAATCATTACATATTCATATGTAATATATATAAATATGTAACATATATCAAAATGTATTTGGTTCAGGTACAAAATCTTCAGTCCTTGAGAACCCTGAATTTCTCAAATAAGATAGTCTCTCTACAAGCAAACCTTATTTCAAGCACAGAGCTTTCCAAACCAGCTTCAACCATTGTGACTGTGGACATGGCTTCTTAGAAATGAGCAAACACAGGTTGCAACACAAGCTCACAACCACCACAATCCATGGGTTATCAGAAAATAACAGGGCAATGCAGAAACATTAGAGAAAAAAAGAAAAACCTTGAACTTGACAACATGCAGGGCTAGGACTTTCTGTACAAATATTTTAATCAAAAAAAGCAGCTTCAGGCATCCCACCCATTAAATGTCAAGAATGGCCAACTCTTCTAATCCTTCAAATCAAATGTCTCCTTTTTTCACCAATTTCTATAATTGCAAAACTAGAAACATTCCATGTGGGGCTCATTCTTCATCTCTTTCCTTGTGGGTGCTGATGGTAGGATTGATCTTCTATAGAAATAAGGCTTGCCTGGCTGTTTTTCTTAAGATTAGAACCTTGAATTTTGTTCCAGTAGGGAGAGCAGATAGATTTAAACCTGAGACTTTGAAAACAGAATCTACGCAGCAAATGACAGCCTCAATTTTTCAAAAGTCATTAAATAGAGGGGAAGGTGGGAAACAAGGTTAAATCTAGCATGAAAGACCAAGTCCTGCTCTCAGACAGTCAGGCACAGTACCCAGGGCTTCAGTCCACCCTAGTCACTAGTTGGCACTGAAGAAAGTGAAATAATCATAACTCCTGGCAAACAGCTTCCTAAAGACAGCTGAGAACCAGCCTGTCACTTACCGATTCCAAGTCTGCTAATACGACACAAAAGCTTTGTGCAGGAGTCATCAGAGCCTGTGTTCCTTCTGTCCCATTCCCTGAGAACCACCCCAAACTAGTCCTAATTCCTCAGAAACCCACAACAAAACAAGTCAATGACTTCTTGCATGTCTCCAAAGAGAGTGCCAAGGTATTTTATCAACCATTTGGAGTTGGAAGACGCTCTTTCCATGGGTTTTCAGTTTAATCTAGTTGAAAATGTAAGTTTTGTCTTCATTTACTTTTTCTGTCTTCAGTAATATTTGATTGGTTTTTATATAAGTCCTACATTATTTCTTACTAAATTAATTTGTAGGAATTCATTACTAATATAAATTACAAATGAGATCTCTTCTTTTTTCCATTTTGCTATCTGGATTTTTCTATATATTTTTACTACTTTATTTAACTCTAATAAATTTAATAGTTTTTTTTTTCAATTCATTTTGTTGAGTTTTCCAGATTAGCAATCACTTCACTCAAAAATAATACTACTTTTATCTCTTCCTTTTGAGTATTTATACTCCTATTTTCCCCTTCTTATTTTATTGTATTAACGAAGGCAATGATAGCAAACTCAAAAGACCACAGTCAGGTACCTAAGAGAGTGAAGGGAGCCAGGAGAGTGCCTGGGTGACCAACAGAACATGGACATGTATGTAAAGGTGCAGCTGGCACTCTGTTCTGGCCAGCAATAAGGACTTTCTGGTGAAACCTCCAGCCCCTTCAAGGTTCACAACTGAATTTTTAAATTATAAACATAGAGCTGGCCAAAATAGAATTCCTCCAAGGTGACTCACAAACTCTTAGGGAGATCTTCCAGGATTTGAGAAAGTGTTGCATTTAAATCATAACAGAAGGGGACACTCTCATCTCAGCCCTGACTTTCTCAAATATTGGACCACCGAAAGGAATGTTTGCTTTCAACTCGAGGTAAAGAATCTCTATCAGGATAAGTGTTTATGCAATGTTAGCTCCTTGTGAATATTTTATAAGAAATGAATTTTTTATTCTATTAAGACGATTTTGTTTTCTCCTTTGACCCTATGTGATTAGAATAATAAATTTCTTAACATTAGAAAAGAAAAAAACAAAATACTTACAATATACTGTGGGTGAATACCCAGTACTTTTCAAAGAAAATATGTAAACAGATATTCCCTAATGTTTTTAACTGTTTAGTTTTATTTTATTGACTCAACCCTTAGCTCTGACTTACTTTCTCACCCATATTCCAGCAACTTATTCTAGTCTGTCAAAATCCCAGTCATAAAACTGTCACTGACATCATGTTTAAAAAAAATTACTCACAACTGGATTAATCATCAATTCCGTCTACACATCTAGTTTTGAATTCCAAAGCAATTCACACAATCCACATCTGTATTTTTAGTCCACTTTACTACAGTTTCCCAAGTCCACTTTGATATAGTTCATTCTTTGGAAAGATGTTAGAATGACAAACTTTCTGGAAACAGGGGTGTGGGGGGTGGGGGTTTTTTGGGGGGGCGGGATTGAGGCGGATGTAGTGTTAAATAAAAAAGATGTAACTGGCTTAAAACAGAAAAGACATTCACTGCATGAATGTAAAAGCATCACTAAACTTGGCTTACAAAATTGTTAATTATGTATTTGACAGTGAAATATCACAAACAGCTGGGGCTAAAGAACACAAACCCACACAGGGAGTGGGTAAGAGTAGGAAAAATATACTCGGAGTCAGACAAATGCCATCAAAGAGGATACTCAAGCTCTTCTGGGGTAACAATTTCTACTTCCACATAGTGGGTGCCCTACCTAAACCAAAATTCACAAGTCAACCAAGCTCCCCACCTCCTATTCCCAAGATTCTCAGCACAGGCTCTATATTGGAAAGTCTTCTCCCCAATTTAGAAAGTTGGGCTATTATATTTGCGGCCACCAGAGAGAAAGAGCCAGGCCAGAGTCTAAAAGAATGTGTGGACCGAGACTGTGAAAAAAAAAAAAAAAAGCTATTGCGTTGAGAAGTTTGGTCTTAATTTTTCAAAATACATAAACAGTCTCAATGCTCCAGGGACCCTCCCAGAGTCTCACATCCCATCTCCTCTCAAACACATGCTCAAGTGCTCATCACATCTTCTGCCAGGAATCCGCTCTCCTGGGACTCCTCCCCCAAACCACAGGGAGGAGCCACAGACAGAAATACTTACATGGAATTCTTTCCCAAAAGTCTCACCAGCAGAGTCAATGACAAGGCAAAGCCCAAATCTGACATCTTGGGGAGAGTGGGGTAAGGGGAATGGCTGCCTGACCCTGTGACACCAGGAGGAAAGATTCTTGGCAACAACAACAAAAGAAATCTTACTCCTTAGGGACCCCTTCAGCAGTCTCTGCTGAAAGAGACAGGCTTTCCTTACAACTTCAATAAAGGCAACATGATTCCCTCCCCACAAGACATACCTGGTGGAAAAAAAATAAATAAATAAAAATCAAATCTTTCTTAAATTCCACAGTACATTTTAACAATTGAATGAGAGTTGGAATGGTGTAACCTTAGATAGAATATTAAATATTTCTATAAATGTCAAACTTTCTAATAAGTCTCAGAGTTTATGAGTAAAGCTATCCCTAAAACTCGATCTTGGCTAGCTTACAACGGTAGAAGTCCAAAGGTTAGAGTCTGCTAGAAAAATAGCCTGAATTTCCTCTTCTTTTTAGACATGATCATGAAACATCCTTATTTGTCTGCTTTCAAGTATTTTTAGAAAATGCTGAGAACAACCAGATTGTGATTTAAGCTTCTCTGTAAAGTGAAGACCACCAAGCGACAGCCCAATTCCCTCCCTTAACAACCTTCTGTAACGATTTCCACATCTTGGACAAAGGCTGGAGGCTGATATTCCCTCTGACTGTATCTCAAGCTATCTCTACATGTAAATAGCACCAGAGCTCCTAACCTCCAGGAGGTGCCAAGGTCATTCACCTCTAGAATACAGACCACTACTGGGATACAAAAGAGCAGAAGTGTCAAAGGTTGCTGTAGACAAGCAAAGGTCTTGGAATATTAGGGACTCATAAAATCATAGGGGAAGTGTTCACACACAAAAAAAAACACATTATAATAATCAATTCTGATTTTAAAAACCACAATCATCATCTCAGGCACCTAAAAACAAAGTGTCCAGATGCCAGAATAAGGGGAATCAGTTTAGGGTGGGTCGATGGAAACACCTTTACCCTCCAGAAGACCGTGGCAAAAACCACATCAATGCCAGTCGGAGGAGATCACTGTATTGCAAAATATAAAACTGTTCCATTGCAAATCTATGGAAACAATGTCACAGGGGCCAAAGGCTGTCACTTCGAGTCAAAGAAGGCCCATTTCAGTGTGGCGCTGTTGGCCAGCGATGTCAAGGCAAATTACACCCCCACTTGCTGAGAGAGAAATCAAAGTCAGGAGGGGAACATCCAGCTGGAGACACACCCACAGGAGTTCGGAAAGTCAGCTCTCCTTCCAAACCATGCTAATCTATCACAGGCTCAAACAAAGGATATGTTTTTCCCCCATCAAGAAATGGAAAGGACTAATGACAGGATGGTCCAAAGGGAGACTTAGAGAACTGTTTTAAAGGCCAAGGCTTCCCTCTTGCCACATGTGGGAATGGAAGAGAGGGGTGCCCCAAAGCTCACTGACTGGTAGAACCTGAATAGAAAAGGGGAGTAATAAGCAAAAAATGGAAGGGATGGGCATCGAAAGGAAGAACTGAAGTTCTTTCTCCAGGTTGTACTGAGGATCCATGAGCTACCTGAGTTACCTGGCAGGTGGTGTCAAAGGAAAATATGATTTCAAGTGAGAGATTATGAGATCTTGAGTAGGTCACAAACTCTCTGGGCTACATTTCCATTACAACCAATGAGTATCATGGCTAGAAATTGGTTCTTTATGAAGAGATCAGAAGAATGATGAAAAGTAAGGGCAAGTCCAATCCTGATGTGGGAGAAGAAAGTGGATCTTATGCAGATTCCAAATCAGTAACAATCATTTATATCCAAAGACATGAACCAAACATGAAGGATTGGGAGGGAAGCAGACCCCAAAGCAAGCAAATTATGTTGACATTCACACTTCAAATGAGGAAAGCAGCAGATGCTCAGGCTCCTTGAGGTAGACTTAAAAGTTATTAAAACTGCTGAGTCCAATGACAGAGTTTGCTCAAGTCTTTATTTCACCTGCAATGGAAAAGGAATGGTAAGTGTATGCTCATAACCTAAGAGAAAACAGAAGAGGACTACCAATCATTGTCTTCTGGGTGCTAAACACACATATATATATGTGTTTTATATATATGTGATGTGTGTGTGTGTGTGTGTGTGTGCGCGCGCGCGCGTGTTTATGAAATCCCATTTAGTCCTAGCCATTTTATAGAAAAAGAAACTAAGGTTTGGAAAGAAATTATAAAACTTCCATCACATATCCATCAACAGTCCTAGCTATCAGATGTGGCAATGATTAAGCCACCAAGACCCTCATGGAAAACCTCTTCTTGGGCCTCTGACATCCTTCTGGAAAGCCAGCATTACTGAGCCCTAGAGCTGTCAGTTTGGGGAAATGCCAAGCCATTGCAAAGTAACTATCTGTGTTACCCTTGCATCTTGGTGTTGGCATCTCTCTCAAAAAAACAGAGGTGAGACCTGCCTCTAAAACTAGAAATGAATATGAAGGGGAAAATATGCCCCTCTCCCCTGCAATCCCACTGCTGACATACACAAAGGCCCATGAGCATTGCAACAGAGACAGCAGATTCCCCTGAAAGAGGGGAGCCAGAGAGTGGCCAGCCCAGCCAGTAGGACAGGCAGCAGGAGGGGCTCTGACCTGCCAACCCCACCAAAAGGGATCATCATGGGCCCCGTCATTCTGTCAGACAACTTTTAACTTGGGATATAAAAATGAAAAAGTGCCTTTGTTTAAAATCTTCCTGAAGTTTCTGATCACAGTGATTTATGTAAATAAAATGTTAAATTAAAATTTAGGCATTAATAAAATTACATATATGATGGAATGGCTGTTCTTTTTCAAACTGATCTACAATAAATTTTCTAAATTCTGATTGCAGGTGATTCAGGCCTTGAAAGCTTTGCCAACAATAGCCAGCAGAGGTCTATTTCTGAAGTGGTATTAATATAGCTATCATCACCAATTCAAAGCAGATAATAAAGGACTGACACATTTATTATCATTATTAATTAACAGTTTTCTGAGATGGGATTAAATCAATATGCTGCTCTGATATCATTTTAACTAGTTATGCAAATCAAACATTTAGAGCCCATGAACAGATATAAATGCCATTCAAAATTCACTTCACACTTATTACTGTAATATCAGAACTTTCAGGCTTTGCTAGTAAAAAAAAAAAGGACTTAATGCTCATTTAATTACACTCAGACATAAAGCTTATGGAATGAAAGTTGAAATAGCTGATTAGTTAGGAAGTCGTAGCAAGGCTGTAACACTCGGGATAGACAATGAGATAATAATGTGAAAACATGGAGCTCCACATAGACTGGTTCAGGCAGATCTTATTAAAAAAAAACAATGACATGTGTAGGAGAATATGTTTTAAAATTACAAAGTTGAGGACCCATTTTTAAGTCTATAAGGGACAAGGGTAGGATAATAAAGGAAAGATAAAAGAAAAAAACAGCAAGACTAAGGGAGAGGAACCTACAACTCTATCACTCATCATTTATAAAATAGAAAATTGTTAGGTTCAGTTTCTTCCCAATTAGATGGCGATGATGATGGTGACAACGATGATGATGATGATGATGATGATGATGATGAGTGCAGAGCTTTCTTCATGCAGAATTGCAACTCTACCTCCCAGCTCTTCTTATCAGACAAGAGCAGGTCTCCACACTCAGGACAATATCTGGAGAGTCACAGTGCATAAGAGTTCTTTGCTTCTGGGTCCAACAAGGCAAGAAAAGATGAGAAAGATTTGACACTTAAAGATTCGGGTTAGTCGTTTGCAAAAGCAGCAAACCCCTGAAGATAGACGGCACTAAAAATACTACCAAAGGACTGAGCAAGCGTCCAACTCTCTGGCTATTTGGACAATAGGAAGCTACTTGCTGTCTTGAGTGGTTAAAGGTAGTGATTCCAAGAGGCAGTGTAGGGACAGAATGACTTCCCAAGATTACCCTGGCCTGGAAGTTCTGAGCACTACCCAGTGGCCTTCTGGAGACCAGCCAGCATGTCCACTGTGGGCACCACTGAACAGAGGCAGCAGTTCTGATGAGTGAGAGTGGTCTGGGGTCAGTTCATTGTCAAACTTAAGACCCAATAGGGAGCGGCTAGAGACCTCAAGTATTGCCCGAGCCATGGCTTTAGATTGCAGCAGAAGCTTGTGTGTTCCATAGACACTATTGGGCTTCTAGCAAGCAGAATTAGGCTTTGGTATTGTTAAGAAAAGGACTGAATTGTTTCTCTAGTTTAAGTTAGCCTGAGCAATACCTTGTTCTTCTTTTTTCTCCCAATCATATTCTCATCTTCTCCCAAGAGGAATACATTTGATCCTAGTGCAATCTGTTTCAGAGCCAGAAAATGAGCAGTACATATACCAACAGAAAATGTAGTGCAGTCGTACTGCTGTAATCCAAAAGAAACAATATAAAAAAGAGAGAATGGAGTTTTATTCTCCTGTCCACACCTTTAACCCTATAACTTAGCATCTTAACATTCTTCCTATGTTTCTTTGAGAATATGAAGCTCAAGTCACAGACCAATATCTCTTATGTCATGTTGCCCTTTGACATGGAATTTTACAAATTAAAAGGTTGTAATAACTAAAAAATTAAAACTTTATGCACTAGAGTACTGCTCTGGGAGAGGGGGAAATGTACTTATCAGTTATGAGTAGTCATGGAGGCAGGGAAATGCATAGAAAAAAGATTGGAATGATGTACAAAAAATTATATAAGAGCAGTCCATTCATGAGTTATAATTTTTTTTCTTTGAGCTTTGATGCATTTTCCAAAACTTAGCTATGTCCATTCTTCCACTGAACAATGTTTACTGGAGACTAGGCACTATGTAAGATGCTGCAAATATAACGATTAATATAGTTAGGGTTTCTGCCCTCTCAATAAAAACAATAGAGATACAGATCAAACAAGCAATTATAAATGTGATGTGTATGATTTTTAAAAATCAGGATTTAAAAAGATTTATTGCTTAATTAAGATTCTACACATCTTGCCTGGCCAGTGTAGCTCAGTGGTTGAGTGTCAACCCATACACCAAAAAGTCACCAGTTCGATTCCCAGTCAGGGAACATGCATGGGTTATAGGCTCAGGCTCCAATAGGGGTGAGGCTGAAGGCAGCCAATTGATGATTATTTCTCTCTCATCAATATCTCTCTACCTTTCTCTTTCTCTAAGAAAAAAAAAGATTTAAAAAATATTCTACACATCTTTCCCAGGGTCTTGAATAAATCTGAAATCTCTGAATTTAACATGTTCATATCTTTTTAGAGTGAGAAGTAAGCCATAGCAGGTACCTGAGGCTTGAGAAATCACTACATTTTTTACTTTTCTATAGTGAAAGTAGAAGAATTCTATCAGTAACCAAGATGCAAACACTGAGGTAAATTGTCATGGGCTTTCCAACCTATCCCACTTTCATGCTAACTAAGCTTTTTATGAGTATCTCATGAGGACACTGGCACCTGAGACTGTTTTCTCAGTCCCTCATACTCCTCTATACTGATGACACCTAATCAACCAGACTTGGCAATCCCATATGTGCCCCAAATCTCTACCTCTGACTTTTCAATTCTAAATATGAAGCAAAATTGCTCTAGGTCATCAGTCATCTTCTCTAAAGACTTTTGATCTTTAAACATACACATACATATACATACATACACATACATATACATACACATACACACACACACATACACACACACACACACCTTTTTTCCATATTTTCAAATATCTAGTGAATATACTGTAGAGAGTGCCTAGGAAGGCACATGGGCATTTCTTTACATTGTCAGCTGAACCCAAGGCCACAGGCAAAGCCATGCCCTGAGAACACACTTTGCCAAAAAGGCCAGGGTGTTATCAGCTTGACCTTCATTTCAGCCCAGGTGTTGGGAAGTGGGTTTTGATATCTAAATCCAGCCTAGCACCAGGTATGCTCATGGCCTACTCAAGAATGCAAATAATCTTTGTCTTGACTTTTTGGTGAAACTTCCTTGGGAGTATAAAATAAACATGCTGTATCAGCTCTGGGTCACTGTCTTTCCATCAGAAGAGGGCAGCAGTCCACCCTGCCCCAGCTTTTCTTTCTCTGTGTCTTTTTTCTTTCTTTTATTTCTCACTCCCGAACTCCTCTACTCATGAACTGGACCTGCTCTTGAGCCGAGCTGGATGCAGAAGAGAGAAAAAAATAATTACATCTGGTACCCACGTGCTCTGGCTGAGTACAGAGGAAAGAGGTGAGGGGGTCGTTCCAAGAAATGTGCACACCACAGAATAAGGTAAGGAGTGAATTGTTGCAAGTTTTATTAACTGGGTGTAAAACGTGGGTAATTCTCAAATGTTTAAAACTGCTCAAAGCTTAAGGATGCTCTGTTAAGCATAGTCAGATTCTTGATTTCTTAAGTTTTGTTGATGAAACACGGGAAAAGGTCAAAAAGCAGTTGCATGACTGATACACAGCAGAAGGTCCAGAGAGGATTCCTATTCCTACTTTAATTCATGATGGCCTTGATCCAGCACAGGAAAGTTTAAGAATGTCTAAGCGGGATGTGGCCATGGGCTTACAGCCTACAGTGAAGGGGTGCAAATCTCTAAGAATACCACCTCCCAACTCTGTGCCTCCTCCACCTCCATATTGCTCCTGCGACCATAGTTAAAAGCCCACCTGAGAAAGATTTATCTCGTAATTATGAGCAGGAGCTAGAGTTTGAGGCAGAGCGGGACAAGTATCACTATGAGCGGGATAAGAAAGGTTTTGCTCGCAGCTACCCAATCATTATGGCTGGATGCAGGCAATTGGCCAAAAGTGACTTCATATTTCATTTTGTTGGAGGCTCAAACCACTTGTATTAGGCTAAATCAAATAGAAAGGATTAAAGGAATTTCTCAGCAACTGCCAATGATTCTTTAAAAATCTTTTTCTTTCCTTAAAAAATAAAAATAAAAATTGAAATAATAATGAAAATAAAAACAGTAGATGCCAGACCATCACGGAATTTTTCCCCAAAGCAAGAAGGAGGTGGGGGAAGGGAGACCCATGGAAATCCAATGTGGATGCCCACTCCGCAAGAAAGCCATTTTAAAAGGTCTCATCTTCGCCATGCTTAAAGATGACAGATTTGACCTGGGCGGGGGGGGAAGTCAAGCTTCTGATACAGGCCTGTCAGCTGGAAATTTAAAAACTTTGAAGTTTACTAAATGAAATGATAAAAACTTATATCTAAATACATTGAAATAGGAGAGAATCCAAGATGGCGGCATAGGTAAACACCTACACTGCTGCCTCCCACAACAATTTCAAAACTACAACTAAAAGACAGAACGGACATCATCCAAAACCACAGGAAAGCTGCCTGAGTAAAAATTTTACAACTAGAAGGAAAGAGAGGGGCTCACAGAGACCCAGAGGAGCTGTAAAAAGCTGAGGTACAGAGACACACGCATGCAGAGAGCGGGTGCAGGAGAACCTGGCTGGCTTTCTCTGGTGGGAGAGAAACGGAGACTCCCAACTGCATTGAACCCCTTATCCTACGACACTAAACCCCAGATCCAGCCAAAACTCATATGGGGGGAGTTTAGACTGTGAAAAAGGAGAAGTGCACAGAAATTTAGGGGAGTCGCAAAAGATCAGAAGTCTGGTGGCGAGCACGGCACTGTGCTCAGAGGACCAATGGCTGATTGTGCCACTGGCTTTCACGAGTGGGTGGGAGACAGACCCTCCCAACTGTGCCATTTCTAACTCCACTAAACTCCGGTTTCGGGAGAAACCCTGGGGGGACCCAGACAGGGGAGCCGGAGGGGCAGCAGTCTAGAGGCACTGCAAGAGAGTGCACTCACACAGGGACCGCTACAGCAATTACTCAGTCACATGAGACTCAGGGGCCATGGAGGGCAGGGCCGACTGGAAGGCAAGGCGGTCCCTTAAGCCCTGAGACTCCACGCATCCCAAGCTCAACAGAGAGGCTTCTGGGGTTTTGCAAGTCTGGTATCATAAGGCTGAATCCAACACAGAAGTTCTCCTGGCACAGTGAAAATGTCGAGACAAGGGAAGGGATAACAAACAAAAGAAATTTAGGAAAACAAATGACTGGATATGGAGTTCAAAACCACGCATATAAGGTTTTTCAAGAATATCCTAGAAAAGTTGGATAAAGTTAGTGCATCCCAAGAGGAGATGAAAAAGTTCCAACTAGAGATGGAAAAGGACCAACTAGAATTTAAACATACTCTGATTGAAATAATATTATTCAGAGACTAGAGGAAGGCAAGAATCAAGTCAAAAATTTGAAATATAAAGAATCAGAAAACACTTAACTGGAAAAGCAAGAAGAGAAAAGAATCCAAAAATGTGAAGATGATGTAAGGAGCCTCTAGGACAACTTCAAGCATACCAACATCAGAATTGGGGGGGTGCCAGAGGAAGAGAGAGAGCAAGATACTGAAAACCTATTTCAAGAAATAATGACTGAAAACTTCCCACATCTGGTGAAAGAAATAGACTTACAAGTCCAGGAATCACACAGAACCACAAACAAAAGAAATCCAAAGAGGACTACACCAAGACACATCATAATTAAAATACCAAGAGGAAAATACAAAGAGAGAATATTAAAAGCAGCAAGAGAAAAACAGTTCATTACCTACAAGGGAGCACCCATACGACTGTCAGCTGATTTCTCAACAGAAACGATGCAGGCCAGATGGGAGTGGCAAAAAATTTTCAACGTGATGAACAGCAAGAACCTACAACCAAAAATACTCTATCCAGCAAAGCTATCATTCAGAATTGAAGGGCAGATAAAGAGCTTCACAGATAAGAAAAAGCTAAAGGAGTTCATCAACTCCAAACCAGTATTATATGAAATGCTGAAAGGTACTCTTTTAGAAGAGGAAGAAGAAAAAGGTAAAAGATAAAAAATTATGAACAACAAATACATATCTATCAACAAGTGAATCTAAAAATTAAGTGAATTAAGAATTTGATCAACAGAATAAACTGGGGAATATAATAGAATCAGGAGCACAGAAAGGGAGTGGACTGATAATTCTCAGGGGGAAAGGGGTGAGGGTTGTACAGGGAGAGACTGGACAAAAATCATACACCTATGGATGAGGTCAAAGGAGGGTAGTAAGGGTAGAGGGAAGGGTGGGAGCCAGGTGGAGGGGAGCTATGGAGGGGAAAAAAGAGAAACAAATGTAATAATCTGAATAATAAAGATTTAATTAAAAAAATAAAAATTAAAAAATAAATACTTTGAAATAATATATACTGAAATGTTGATCTAAGTATGCCTCTTAAGAAGTCTAGAGGATAGCATTTAATCTATTAATTAAATATGCCCTTGTATTTTATTTAAAATATATCCTTAAAAATGTAAAAGTATTATTGATTTGAGAAATGCTAAGTATTTAACTTGTTACCTAAAACTTGAAGCTTTAAAAGTTTAAGGTTCAAATTAAATTGGGAGAAATTATATAAATGTGGTAATTAAAAGCCTAAAGTATAAAAAAGTTGTTTTTGAGAAAATAAAATGCTGTGTTTTCTGATAATTAGGAATTCAAAATATGTTACTTATTGGTCTAATTAAAAAAGAGGATTAGGGAGAAACCAAGATGTTAGCATAGGTGAACATCTAAACTGCTTCCTCACACCATTTCAAAACTACAGCTAAAGACAGAACAGACATCATCCAGAACCACAGGAAAGCTGAGTGGAAATTCTATAAGTAGAAGGAAAGGGAGGGGCTCATGGAGACTCAGAGGAGCTGCAAAAAGCTGAGGTACAAAGATGCACACATGGAGAACATGGGCAGCGGAGTGCCTGGCTGGCTTCCTCTAGCGGGAGGGAGATGGAAACTCCCGACTGCATTGAACCCCACTTCCAACTGCACTGAACCCTAGTTCCGGGTGAGACTCATAAGAGGGAGCCTGTTGTGAAAAGGGAGGAGTACATGGAAACTTAGGGGAGCCAGGAAAAGTAGAGATCTGGAGGTGCGCCCGAAAGTGCACACAGAGAGAACTGACTGCTGACTGTGCCGCTGGCTTTCTCTAGCAGGAGGAAGACAGAATCTCCCAACTGTGCTGAAATCCAGGTCGGACTGCACTGAACCCCAGTTTTGGCCAAGACCCTGGGGACCCAGATTCATGCGGGTCCACAGAGCGCATGGAAACTCAGGAGAGCTGGAAAGACAGAGGTCTGGAGGTGCATGAGTGTAACTGTGTGCAAAGAGGGCTGCAGCAATTACCGAGAGATTCAGCCCTGAGACTCCACTCCATCTAAGCCTAGCATAGAGGTTTTTGCAATCTTGCAAGTCTTGAGGTGGAGTCCAGCATAGAAGTTCTCCCAGTGCAGACACAGCTGATCCTCGCAGGCAGTTGGCTTGGAGGTCAATTCCCTCCAGTGATACCAACAACAATCAAGAATTAACTACAACAAGGCTGTACACACAGTCCACAATGGGGTGCACCAAGAGAGTCCACTTCAGATAACTAGGGAGGCGGAGCCATTGGGCAGATAGGACACCTACCACACAAAGCTACTCTACCAACTCAGGGAAGCAGCAAAAATGCAGATACAAAGGAACAGATCATAAACAAAAGAAATGGAGGAAAACAAACTACTAGGTATAGAGTTCAAAACCATGATTATAAGGTTTTTCAAGAATTCCCTAGAAAAGATGGATAAATTTAGCAAGACCCAAGAGGAGATGAAAAAGGACCAACTAGAAATTAAACATACACTGACTGAAATAAAAAATATTATACAGACACCTAACAGCAAACTAGAGCATTGCAAGGATCAAGTCAACGATTTGAAATACATAGAAGAAGAAAACACTCACCTGGAAAAGCAAAAAGAAAAAAGAATAAAAAAGTGTGAAGATAGTGTAAGGAGCCTCTGGGACAACTGCAAGTGTACCAACATCCGAATTATGGGGGTGTCAGAAGAGGGAGACCAAGATACTAAAAACCTATTTGAAGAAATAATGACTAAAAACTTCCCCAACCTGGTGAAAGAAATAGACTTACAAGTCCAGGAAGCACACAGAACCCCAAACAAAAGGAATCCAAAGAGGACCACACTAGGACACATCATAATTAAAATACCAAGAGCAAAAGTCAAAGAGAATATTAATAGTAGCAAGAGAAAAACAGTTAATTACCTACAAGAGAGCATCCATACGATTGTCAGAAACTATGCAGGCCAGATGGGAGTGGCAAGTAATATTCAAAGTGATGAATAGCAAGAACCTACAACCAAGATTACTCTATCCAGC
>JAAGEH010000367.1:3016234-3088628 GCA_011751065.1 Lasiurus cinereus
GAAGAAGAAAAAGGTAAAGATACAAATTATAAACAGCAAATACATATCTATCAAGTGAAGCTAAAAATCAAGTGAATTAAAAATCTGATGAACAAAACAAACTGGTGAATATAATAGAATTAGGGGCATAGAAAGGGAGTGGACTGACTATTCTCAGGGGGAAAGGGGTGAAGGGGTGTGCAGGGAGAGACTGGACAAAAATCATACACCTATGAATGAGGACAATGGGGGGAAGGTAAGTGCCAAGGGTGGGGTAGGAGACAGATGGAGGAGAGCTATTGGGGAGGGGACAATTGTAATAATTTGAACAATAAAGATTTATTAAATCAAAAAAAATAAAAGTAATTTGACAGAGGAAAAAAGGAGGATTAATTCTCTGAACTAGTTTAAGTGTAATTAATATTCTTTAATATAAGTATATAATCTTTAAGTCATATATTCACGACTTTGGGAATAACATTCAGACATCTCATGGGTCCTGAAATGTTTTCAAAAGTCTATTCTCTCTTAAAAGAAATATTTTTTAATTAAACAGATTGATATTTGAAATCGCATGAAAAATTGTATCAAATAAAAATTAATCAATATATTGTACTTATATACATATATTAAATGTTATGAAGGTTTTGGCCTCAAAGGAAGGCAAAATATTTCTTAAAATATTTCTTAAAATACAATAGCAAAATTTTAAGACAGAATTTAAAGTAACAAAAGCCCATAGCCGCCTGCCTTTTAAATAGGTTGGTTGTGGGGCAGCACTTGTGCTTTGTGAATCAGACCTATAAGTTTACTAAATTTGCTTGTTTTGCTTTTTTAATAAAAATACCTACTTAAATTACATTATAAAATATCTTTTTAAAGTATAATCAAGGTCTCATATAAATTAAGTTACATGAGTAACTTTTTATAAGTAATTGAATCCAAGTAAAATCTAAGAACAGATTAGAAGCCACCATGAGGACTGCTGGCTTGGCAGCTGCCATATTAGCCACATGGCTTGCTGCTCCCATGGGGGCCATCATTTTGAAACAGCAAAGGCCAGCCCCCTTCCTTTGAATAAGCCAGTGTCTTTATAAACAATTTGATTAAGTCTTCTAAGAAAGTTACTGTGACCTCCTATAATCCCTCTGTATATGCAAATAAGCCTAAAGGGATACTCTTTAAAAATAAAATCCTAGCTTAATAAAAAGAAGAAATTTAAAAATTTTGAAATTTCTTTCACTGACAGTAAATTAGTAGTCAACTTTAATGTAAAAGTGCTCATGATACGGCTACTCAGATGTATGACCTAATACTTATTATTGCTGTGAAGAAAGAAAGATTCTTAAGTGAAATTCTCTGTAGCCTGAAAATTTTTCTGGAAGGAAATAAAGAGGTTTCCTTCAAACATCTTAAGGGCTATTTAAAAGTCTATATATTTGGCCTCTTAAACTAAAGTAGATAACTTGTGTTTTTTCCTCCCTAATGAATTTTATGTAAAGTTAAAGATTAATTGCAGAAACTTAATGCCATTTACTATCCATAACCTAGGACAAATAAAGTTAAAGTTAATAAATAAATTAACCTTATTTCAGACTAACTGAAATTGGCTAATTGAAGTACTGTAAGTGAATATTCATAAAAACTTAATTGTACTGGACAAAAAAAAACTGTTCCTGAAGTATTAAAATTTTTTATTGATAGTTCATCTCATAGTAAAATTGCTTAACATGCAATGAATCCAAAGCAGTCATATTTCTGTGCAAAAATTAAAATGACCTCAGGCATTAACCATTTTTACAGATGGATCCAATTCTGGAAAGGCTGGATCTACTGCATCAGGGGAGCAAATGTCCTTCAACTCCTTATATTTCAGTAGAAATACAAGCTCTTATTTATATCTTAACAGAGTTTGCTACGGAGCTCATCAACCTACAGTGATAGTGCTTATGTGGTAAGTATGGCCAAAATTAATGAAACAGCTACTATAGTAGGGCACACTAATTCAGAGGAATTTTTTCATCTATTTTTCAGCCTTCAAAATGTTATTTGAGAATGACAATTTCCACCTCCCTGTGCCAACTTTAGGAACGAATCCTTGAGGACTTAAACCTAATCAAATCTGGCAAAATGGATGTCACTCAATAGTGGAAAGAGCCAATCAGACTCTTAAAATCAATTACTAAAACAAAAAGGGAGAGACAGATGATATGTGTCACCTCAAAACAAACTCAGTCATGCTCTTTATACTTTAGAATTTTTGAATTGTGATTCAAAAGATCGTACAGCAGCCGAAAGGCATCAGGCCTCCTGTACAATAGCCTCCATCAAGTTAGCTAGGTGGAAGGAAGCACAAACCAGACAAGAGTTTTATCAGATTCAGTAATAATGTAGGGAAGAGGTTTTTTTTATCTTTCCAGAAGGAGCAGTGCAGCCAATTTGGGTGCCAGAGCATTATGTCTGTCACCACAATGGATCCGGACAAGCTCCTTGTCCCTTCACTCAAAAGGACTGAGAATTGCCCCATGACAGCAAAACCAAAGAAGAAAACTGAAAGCTATGCAACAGACTGAGATGCCAACATGGGGTCATCTGAAGAAGTTAACGACTGAAGCCCAGTTGATAAACAGAAAAGCAAGAAGTTGAAGCTACTTCTTCAACCATGTTCCTGCTCATGCTTTTATCTGTTAGCTGCCAGTCTTCTGCAAAGTCTTGCACAGCCAACTCTGAGGACTTGGAGTAAATATATACCAGCAGCAAAAGAAACTTTCTTTCATTTAGTAGCTAAAAATGTTAACATGTCTGTAGTTTTGATTTCTCTCATATTGCTGTGTTGCATTGGCATTGATTTGTTATTAATAGCCAGAGTTTTGTTCTTGACGTTCAAGTTTAAAAATAATAACATTTTGCATTGGCATTGTTTTGCAATTGTTTTAATATTAGAGCTTTGTTCTTGATGTTTAAATTTTACGTTTATTATAGTAGCTTAAAAACAAAAAAAGGGTGAGATGTAGAAAGCACCTGGGAAGGCACATGGGCTTTTCTATACATTGTCAGCTGAACCCAAGGCCAAGGCAAAGCCACACCGTGGGAACATGCTTTGCCACCAAGGCAAGGGTGTTATCAGCTTGACCTTCATTTCAGGCTAGGTGTCAGAAAGAGGGTTTTGATATCTAAATCCAGCCTAGCACCAGGAATGCTCAGGGCCTACTCAAAATTGCAAATAATCTCCTTTGTCTTGACTTTTTGGTGTAATTTCCTGGTATTTGGGAATATAAAATAAACATGCTATCTTGGCTCTGGGTCACTATCTCTCCATCAGAAGAGAGCAGCAGTCCCCCTTGTCCCAGCTTTTCTTTCTATCTCTATGTCTTTTCTCTTTGTTTTATTTCTCAATCCCCAGCTCCTCTACTCAGGAACTGAACCTGCTCTCTAGCCGCGCTGGATGAGGAAAAGAGAGCAAATAGTTACAATATAGAACTCAGAAGACTGTGGAGAAAAGCTCAAAGGGAAACCTCTATTTGGGGCCTTCACTCCCCCCTCTCCTCCTCTCGCCATTCCCAGAAAACTCAACCTATTATTCAGAAATAACATGGAAATAATATGTGTGTGTATGAGGACTAATATGTATAAATTACTATATCTGAGGGTAAATATTAAGACCTCATTGGCAGGTAAAATATATAAAAAGCAAAATATAAACTCATTCTGGCAGATCACTTTAGATGGCAACGAGATTGGCTGTTTGCAAGGATAAGCACTGACCACCTGTCAACCAAAACCAAGCATGGTCTCTGACCAAAGTGGCATGAACTGACACAGCCCTACCTACCAGGGAGGGTTTGGCAGGTGAGACCAGTAAGTGGAGCATCCAGCCTTGAAAAAACTACCACATCAATTCAAGGAACAGTATCAGTGGCAATAAACTAGGGACAAAGCCCAGTGACTAGAGCCATTAAGTAGGGCATCCACCCTAGATGGGATGCAGAAAACTAGATTGATATAGATGTTGTAACTGACCTAGAAGCGTGAACCCTCCAAACCTAGCCCATCCTCTTCCTTCATCAGTCTAGGAACTGTCAGGCCACACATGTAGAATGTAGATGCCTTTACCATCACAAAAAACAACTGTAACTTTCATCCCATAGGTCCCCCCTTCTCCCTGGCTATGGCCACCCAGGGAAAGCCATGGACAGCAGAAGCTCTCTGCCTCTGCTTCTCTGTTTGCACTGCAACCTACCAAGCAGTGGTTTTGGGAGCATGTCAATGAACAGGAGTCAAGGTGAACATATCCAAAACTTCATGGAGCCTACTCACCCTGTTTCCCCAAGTCCTTTCCCTAAACCCTGTTCCACAAATCCTTTCTATGAGTCCCATCTTCCCTAACAACTAGCAAGATGCTTCTCACCTCAGCCCCAGGTCAAAAACAGCAGCTCCTTTCTCCTTCACAGTCCAGTCTCTCTCTCCCTCCTGGTTCTCTATTTGGTCATTAGCCACACCTTCTCTGCCCAAAGGCATTTCCTTTGGCCTCACTGACACAAGAAATCACACCAGGTCAAAAGAAGCAAGAAAATCTCTATATTGTCAAATGACTGAGAGAAGGAATGGCAGTGGGACTGTTATCACTTGGGACAGTCAAGGTAACTGGTTCTTGTGATTGAGGCTGTTCTAATTGGGGTTGAGATGTGTCTGTACATGGGAACATACCCAGGTGGTAAGCAGAAATAAAGCATCATTTCCTCTTTAAATTGTCTAGAAAATTAAAAATATTCAGTATACTAAATAAAGGCATAGTATTTCTCTAAATTTCCTCCCTCTGAGGTTTTTCCTAAAGTTGGAACTTGAGAAGAAAAAGAATGGGAGGAAATGGGAGGAGAGAAGAGGAATTATTGAACTCCTTTACAGAAAGAAGATTGAGCAGGTATTTGTGTCATTTGTTAAGCTTTTTAAAAAGAGAAATTAGCAAACTATCACATGAGATCTACAAGTTAGAAAAGTTTTTAGCAGAAGGTGAGCAAAGTGGGGTAAGTATCCAAGGAAGATAAAGTTATTTTTAAAAATAGGTGACACCTCCCCAACTCCTTCCACCCCCACAACATCCTGATCTATTGCAGTCAAGTGGAAGGTCAGGAGTAAGTCTCCTAAAATTAACTGCACTGTGTTGGTTAAGAACATGGGCTCTGGAGCTTTATTGCCTTGATTCCAATCCTGGCTCCCCTACTATCAGTCAGACAAATCGCCTAGATAATCTGTGCCTCTGTTTCCTCTGTAAAATGAGAATACAGAAAGTTCTACCTCAGAGTGTTATGAGGATTAAATTAGTCAGTGCCTCTAAGTGCTCAGAACAGTGCTTGTATATGACAAGCACTCAACACACCATTAATTACCATCATCATCAGTATCATTGCCATCTTTGAAAGGTCCCTCCCACCCAAGCTTTATTGCCAGGTAGCAATGACCCACCATCACAACTGTGTACCTGGCATTTGCAAACCTCCCATGGCTGAGAGTAGCTATATAATCTTCACATAGGAGTAGCCTGATCAAACTCATGAATGTGCAAACTTACATGAATGAGATCACTTGAAAGCAATTTTGGGGACTTGGTCTTTCAACTCTTTACATAACCAGTTTATAATAATGGGGCCTCTTTTTGTTGTTGTTGCCCGCAAGTCTCTTGGACTGTTGTTAGTGCTGCCTTGAGTGGAAACTGCAATATGATCCCCTGACTAGAAATACTGGCATAATTTATTGCATTATTACTCCTCTGAACTGAAAGCAATTAATTACCTGGA
Organism: Lasiurus cinereus; assembly: GCA_011751065.1. Taxonomy (NCBI): domain Eukaryota; kingdom Metazoa; phylum Chordata; class Mammalia; order Chiroptera; family Vespertilionidae; genus Lasiurus; species Lasiurus cinereus. Next base: position 3,022,009 of record JAAGEH010000367.1, read on the forward strand.
GCAGGATGCACAAGTGAAAATTTATCAGAGGAAGGTGATGAAAAATGTTCCCACTGCTTTAAAATAATAGGTGCTTAATGGTTTTTTTGTTTGCTGGCTAATCTCAGGCATCTTATAAACACCAGCCCAGTTATCAGTTGTGAATTCTCCTCCCTCCTCCTCTTTGGCTCCTTTATATTATTCTATCATCCCATATCTCCCCTGAAGACAGAAAGAAATGTCTAAAATATTCACTTAAAAGAAGAAGGGAGACTCCATTCCTCTTCAGCATGGTAAAATTATTAATATAATGTAGTAATATGTGATAAAATATATTCGCATGTTTATCACCCATTTTGCTAGCACAAGTATATCTGCCTGACTGGTGTCTCTTTTTCTCTATCACAGCATTTTACTTTAAAACTTATAAAACTCAGACAGGATAAAAAGACATTCTAAAGGACATGTGTATATTAACTATTGTCTCCAACACCTTGTAAGTGACATTCATATAACCTGCCTCTCAAAAAATACAGTCTCCAAGAACAATTTCCACCAAGCACTTCCCTAGTCTTTCTTCTATTAATAGCATCGACCGAGATCCAGAAAGAGGAAATAAGGCCAATAATGTGTTATTGTTTTATTTGTAAATTTCATGCACATGTGAAAGATAGAAACAGGGCTAAATTCATTTTATTTGTTTCTACTTCTCAGAATTATTCACATCTGTGTGATTCCGTAATTGTTTCTTCTATAAAGTTATTGGAGTAATTTTGCTCCATATATTCCCGATCAATTCCCCCTCTCAAGGGCACAGTTGAAAAGTGATATTTGAAAACGGTCTCTGATAGATTGCATGGTTAGGCAGCAGCAGAGACAAACAACCTAATCCAGCACAAATTAGTTCGGCTGCCAGCAATAGTTTTATACAAAGATGTAAATTATGTTGTCAAAATCGGTCGCTTTCTAGCTTGCTGCTCAGCTAACAAGAAACCACTTTGGCTGATAAAGATGAACACTAAGCTTTCCTCTCTTACAAATTTGCAAATCTGCCATTTCAGCATTCTGTTAGCCACAAACAAACAGCCAGCTATAATTGCTTCTTTTCTTCTGCGGTGGTATTTTTTCCCTGTGTGCTGTTCCTTCCAGGATGCTCTTGAATATAACAACAACAACAAAGCCCAAAAGCACTACAACAATAAACCCTCAGACAAGAATTTAGGGACAAGCTCAGCTTTTGCACCGGTGCCTCTCACCACCTTCCTTCCTTCCCCATAGGACCACCGGCCTGGCCCATCCACCCTCCTCGCTTGCTTGTGCAGACCCCAACAATGTCACTCCCTAGCACTGCTAACTGAAGACTGTGAAGGTAGAAAAAATTCTTGACCTTAATGGGAATGGAAATATTCTTTGAACAGCTTTGAACCAGGATTGTCTTTGACAGTAGCCCATCCATTCTTCTTTATTTTACAAGCTCCCATCTTGGGGAAAGGAGGCAGGCAGAGCACACTTTCAATGGCCCCAAGTAGAAAGCTCCACCAGGCTGCCTGCCTGCGTTAAATTGGAATCAGACAGATCTTAAGCCGCACTGAAAATAATAACGCATTATAACAGTAATTATATCCAGCATAAGTCAAATAAATAAATTATAAATTACAATTACCCTTTAAAGTTGCTAGTCTCGTTGTTTGCTGCAATTAACTGCAGGTGCTTCTACATGCTTTATTATGGTCCCAAAGTTATATATTTGAAAGAATGGTACAGATGATTCCTGTTTATTTGTTAAATTAAAGCATTGTTGGTAAAATTACGGCTTAATTAATATTATGGATACTGTATAACAAAATAGTTTACCTTGTACATAATTTATTTCCCCATGCATATCTCAGCCCAGACCCATTACAGCTCTAAGGCAGCTAAAATAAAATATTCCTCCTTTGCTGGCATTTTTCTAAATAGCAGTTCACTAAATCAATATTATTCACTTGGTATTTTTAAAAGCAGTGTATCTTAATAATTACACAGCATTAGAGTAGGCAATAATTTTACTTGCTAAGCATATTAAATTTAGCAAACCATCAGTCAAATAGTTTGTTCTTTCTCAGAATGGATAAGCAGTGAGTGAGTTTGGAATCATGTTCCTTTGGTATAACTGTCACATAGAGTTTAAGAATGCGTCTGTGACTCCCTAAGCCAGCCCAGCACTATATATCTTTATTAGTTTCAGTGGTCAGTGCAGTGACCAGTTGTTTATTCTCATTACTCAAGACAAGGTGAGCCACTTGGTAGTGACTGCAATCACAGCTAAAAACATATGACTTTGCACAAAGTAAAAACTGTAGACAAGGCTACATTCACAACGGCCTGGTGCCTGCTCAGAACAGGGGACTGGGGCGAGGATGGGAAAGAAGATAATTAAACACTCACACACACCATTTTGAGTGCATAAGCATTCGATCTGTCTTGCCTCTCTTATCTATGGGGTGTCTTACATCTTTTCATTGCTCCTAATTCATTGTAAAATACCATTAGTTTTGTATTTGTCCTGTCTTTGTTCATGTCTGCATTTATGCATTCTTTCTTGAGCTCACAGAAAACACCTTATAAACCTTCTCTCTTCCTATTCTATCACTCCTAAATAAAGTCAAACCCCCTGAAAAACCAAACACCATTCTCTTTCATAAACACACACACATACATACACACACACACACACACACACACACACACACACACACACAGGTTATCAGAAAGTCAATTCATTCACCACATCCAACCAAAGCAGGTGTATTTTATTTGAGCTGCAGGCAATTACCTACACCATCAAATCAACATTTGATGATACATCTAAACATACCATGGCCCCTAGATTATGGTTTTTAGTAAATGACTAAAACCTCCTTATAATCATGGAGAAGAGAAGCAGAGAAAGGTGGAAATCAGCAACCAGGACCAGGAAATGGCCTCTCAATTTGCAAAGAACAGTAGCCAGACCTTCTTCATCTTCCTCATTCCCTCTCTACTCAGAGGCATCCAGGACTCCTCCTTCCATGGGGCCCATGGAAGGCCACCCCAGGATCAGGCCCCAGGAGACTCTCAGAGAAGCATGTCCTGTATCTAATATAGCCAAAGCCTGACTACACAGAGAGAGAGCATATAAACCTCAAAGGAACATCTCAATGGCTTCCATGCCCAGAGAGTGCATATAAACACCTAGTGGTTCACTGAGCCTCCTCTTTATGGACAATATGAATCTGCTTCCACCATTGGGAGAGAGCAGTTCTCTGGGTCTTTGCTCAACAACTGCCAATGTACACAGCAATCAACAGCGGGCAAGAAAGCTAATCCATGAATATAAAAGGGATACCTTCCTGAGAGAATGGGGATAGTACAGGAAGGAGGTGGGAGGAGACCAGTCAATTTACCAACACAACAGTGTTTAGTGCCTGCTCTGTGCTAAGCACTGCACTAGATGCTATGGAGAAAGTATACGATGGGACACATGGGTGAAAATGGAAAACCCAAAGTTCAGCGTAATAGTTCAAAATAACAGAAGAGAAACCACAAAGTCATAAGGATTAACTGCCAAATGAAACACCCACCCAGCAATTTCTATAGAATTAACTCATAGTCACTAAGATGTGGTCCTTAAGGAAGGAATTACAGAGAGGGTGGGACTTGAACTAGGTCTTGAAAAGCAAGAGTTGAAGAAAGGGAAAATGGCCAAAATCTGCAAGACTATGTGTACTGGAAGCTAGAAGATGAGGACAACAAGGCATCAAACTCCAAGAAGCACTCTGTCCGACAAGGATCAAGTACATGAGCATATAAAAGTGGACCACTCTGCATTACTGCTGTAGAAGCCCCCCCACCACCACCACCAGCCAAACTCCACAGCAGAACAACAACTGGCAAACTCCTCAACGTGAAACCCACTTACACGTAGGTTATCAAGGCTGACATTTTTAAATGAGATGTTCTCTCTATATTAAGAGTCTTAAGTGGATTTAGGTTCAGTTTTTACATATGTGCCTGAATTGTACACCTTTTTCATAATAGGTAAATATCATTTAGTATTTTCCTTTCCTGATACCAATAGTGAAGACTGAGACAGGACTCCAACAAAATGACTTGGCCTCACTGATGAAAACATGAACAGGCCCAATCTGTGAACATCCAACTGTCCTTCCAAGGGCAGGCAGCATACACTCTCGGCCTTCACTCGCAAACACTCTGGAGGGATCATTCAGAGTGTGCTAACCCAGGACACTCTCCAGCTACCATGGAAGCAGACCCTGCACCCAAGATGAGCATAGAAAATACAACATGGCAAATGCTATCAGAACAGAATATAATGGAAGAAAGAGAAGAAAAGGAAAAAAGTGAAAAAATTATTGAACGCACTTACTAGGCCCTTGAACATACATTTACAGGTTAGGACACTGGACTTAGGTTAAACAACTTGCATGCATGGATCATAGAGCTATCAGGTTTGCAGAGGCCACTGTTAACCCTGATCTATTTAACTCGGAGAGAAGCTTCCCTCCCCACTTATACCTAAAGGAGAGCTACTATCTGATATAAGCCAGCACAGGATCTTCTTCAGAAGAGATAGACTGATGTTGAAGAAAGGTTCAGAAAAGATGAGGTAGAAATAAATGTCAGGAAAGTAACATTACAACGTGGGCATTTTTCTCTCAATCTCAGCTCAAGAACAGAAAACCCCTTGGAGCTTATTGTTTTCACACCCTACCCTAGAGCATCCATCCCCTTAATATCATAATGAATTACAACTCTCACTATTGACTAAAACTAGCAAAATGCACTGAAAACCCATTCATGAGCTACAACCATAGATCCTGGGAAGGAAATTTCACTAATAGCTACAGGTAGTTTCCCTTTAAGAGTATCTAGTAGACACAGAAAGAAACAGCATGTAAACAGGACAATAGGATGGGGAATATATATTTATATCTATATCTATAAATGTGTGTGTATATATATATACATATATATATATATATATATAATATAAGGATGATTATACAAAGATAGGAGCTTATGGTAGACAGAGGAAGAAAAAAGGGAAAATTAAAGAGAATGAATCTTGGAAGCATATTTTTCCATCATTTTTACAGTGTTCTTTCATAATGAATACTATATAGTATTTTCATAAGTCAGGATTACAAAGGGAAATAAAGACCAACTTAAGAGTCAGAAGAGACTCAGGAAATGTTAAACAATAAAAAAGTGGGTGTGTTGCTTTATAAGACAGCAATGCCAAGAGAGCTCACAAGCCCATAATTAATTCCTAAAGAGCATCCCTTAGTTGAGTATAGTGTGATGTTATTCTCAAAGCTCCCCTACATTCATCATCTCCTCTGATCTTCCTAGGAGAGGGGGATGATGCTTATTCTCAATGTTCTTATCTTCTAACCACAGAGATAAAGACCCACTGAGGTTGATTTGCCCACGGACACAGTCATTCTTTGGTAGTACCAGGTCTTCCAATGTCTAGTCCCATTCTGGTGCTCTCTCTTTCAGAAGAGTGAGAAGTTCAAACCTAGATGGAACTGTGGTCCAAAGATTTATGGATAAAATAGGAAATGGCCCTTGACCTCAGTAACTGTATATGACTGAGAGGGGGAATCCATGCAATGAACAGAGTAATGACAGATGGGAAAGAACAAGACATGGTTCTGAAGTGATGAGATAGGTTCAGCTGAAGCAGAGTATGTAGATTAAGGAGGAGTAAGAAATCCAGAGAGAAAAGACTAAGGGGAGCAGTGCAAATCAAGCTAAAGAGCCTTCCCTTGGTTTATAAGTCAGTGAGAGCCAACGAATGACTCTGAGAAAGGAGACTAGCATGGTAGAAGTAAAGTACTGGGAAAACACAAATTACTTAGAGGGTAGATTTAACCCTACTACTTAACACAGAAGGGGCAACTAAATATACTAAATACACCAAATTATCCCAATAAAAGTGAGACACATGCTACCAACTTGTTTTGATACCAGCTGCCACCTGATACCCTCAACCAGCCATTTGATAAATGACAAAGGCTCACATCTTTCACTTGGAGGTTATGCCTGGGGAATCATTCGCAGCCTCCCCAGACTTCTCCCCTGCACTGTGCTGTCCATCTAAAACTGGCCAAGATCAGGATCTTACCTCGATCTCTCTTAGAATCAGAATTCACATGCCTTGGAAGTGACTGCCATGAATCCGATAGGGGGACTTAACCCAGGCTACAATGGCTGCTAAGCCAGCAGTGTATCTTCCCCACATATGCCCTTTCTCAGAGACTGTGCCTTAACCCACAGAGCTTGCTAAGCAGTGATGTAGTACCCACACACTGGACAGGCCTGGATCATCCCCAGTCCTCATCCCCAGAGGCTCTGGTTCACTAGGTCTGGGACACAGCCCAGATATCCACATGTTTAAATGATATCCAGGTGACTCTGATGTTCTGATAGATTTATACCACTGAAACTCCACAGAATAGGAATTGCAGACACCCTGACAGAGAATATGGTGGTATGTTCTAGCCTTTCACGATCCCTTCAAATGAAGCCATACAAGAGGTGCTCTACAGGGCCCCAGCACAATGTTGCAGACTTTCAAATTTTCCCAATGTCTAGAATCATGCAGTAAAGTCATTAGATTCATGCACATATTGCTATCTTCATAAAAACCTAATTAAATTAGAATTTGAGATCAGTCAGACACAACCAACACTAAAATTGACTTTGCACACACACACACACACACACACACACACACACACACACATTTCACAAACTACCATTTAAGTCATAGATCCTGATCATCCGGTGGTTTGGAGAGGAACAACTTTTAGTTATCTGAGTACCGCACTATAATTTTCTCCATATCTCTGCAACAATTGTACTATTATATTATGTCATATTTTCCCTCTAATTGGCTTATTTTTCCTACTAATTTGGAAAACTAAAATGTAAACATTATAATACAATCAAAAATGGATAGCCAATACTATATAACATAAATAGAAATCAATCATACATGTACAATTATTAAAATTGAAAAGGTTTATGCCATGTACTACCTAGAATTGTTTCCTTTATCATCCATGACCCAACACTTTGAGAAATACTGATCTAGAATCTATCATCACATATGACAGAAGAAGGAACTGGCATTCAGAGAGGTAAAGAATTTAACTAAAGTTATACAATCCCTAAGTAGAAGAAGCATAACTCTGGTCTTCCGATTCCTTGCTCATAAATGTTTTCTTCTATACCATGATTTTTCAACCAATGCATTAATAGCACATGACTGCCATATTTTCATTAAAAGAAGTACCTTAAGAACTCTACCACGTAATAGTTAAGAATAAAGTTTGAACAACTTTGTTTATACCTGAAAGTAACTAAAGGGTTCTTTTCTTTCTAAAAACATTTATCATATATCTCATTAATTCTTATGCTTCCCCTTGCACCAACAATTTGCTGTGTTCATGGCAAATTTCATACAATTATACTTAAAATAACACTTGTTTGCTCTTTATTTAAGGTTGGCCTGCATGTTTTACAAAATGCTATTCGTATTTTTAAAGATATTAGTATACCGAGCAGTCAGATATTCTGTATATGACTCAGTTATAATTTGCCACTGAGAGCCAGAAAGCCACTGCAGTGTATGGTGTCTCTCTCCTCAAGCCCAAACTTCAGGTGCAGAGAATAAGGGAAGGCCAATGGTCATAACTGTCCATATCCATGGCTGTTCTTGAAGAGTTTGCTAGGCAGTATGGAGTCCCCAATTCATAACAAGGCTTAGTAACCACTAAACTATTCCTCCCCAGGCACCAGCCAACCTTCTCTTCCCCCAGGCACTCAACACAGACACTCCACTACAGGAATATTCCTATCTTGCTGCATCCTCAGGTTATAACAAGAACATCTAGACTATAATTCCCCCCCCCCCAGAAGAAGAGGGAAAACAACACTGGTATCCACAAAACCTTCTCGCAAATTGAATAGTGCATCATGAGTAATACAGTTATTATTTAGTAAACACATTCCCATTGTGTGCCTTGTGCTATGCTGTCATATAAATGGATAAAACACAGGTACTGAAGAGGCAATGAGAATTTGGGGTTGAGTCCCCCACCAACAACAACCATCAACTTCTACAGTCAGAAAAGACAGCTGGATTGGTCTGGGGGTAGGAGTAGGGAACAGACAAGAGAGGAGGGAGATTCTGGGAGGAAGAATAAGGGAGGAGAAAAAAAAAAAGTACTAGGGTTTCTTTCTTCCCTTTTTCCCCTAGTCTGTGGCATGGAAAAACAATGGCTTTTCTGAAGCATGGTGCAGACAAGGCAGCTCTGAAAAAAACTAATGGCCGTGATTAATGACAATGGGCTGGAGGAGAGTAGGGACACAGCCGCCACATACATCATCCCTTCCCGTCAGTCTCTGCTCTTCCCTGCCCCCTCTTCCTCCTACCGGAGAGGCATTATAAAAACGTCTTATCTGCTCTGGATGCTTATTTTAAAGCTGCAATCACAGCTAAACCCCCACCCAAAAGGAAAACAGAGTGAGAAAGAACAGCTAAAAAAGAATGGCGCTAGAGGGAGGTAAAAGAGGAAAGAGCAAGAGAGAAGCGGAGAGAGAGAGACAAAGAGGTGATAGGGTGAACAAGAAAATGGCATGTAAAATAACTATAAGATATTCCAGGGGAAAATGTGCAGGCTGTAATCATTCAAGATTTCAGCAACTTGACTCCTCACATGCTGAAGCCACATTTTCAAGGTCTTATCTGCCATATGGTTCCCTGTTTGGATGATTTATTAGGTGTAGAAAGCACACTGATAAATTTTACTGCATTTCCCTGAATAGGCAACCTATGGTGTCAATAACAAAGCTCAGGCGACTTTAATGAAAACTGCAAGCACCAAAGGGTAACCATTTATTTATGAGTCGCTATAGTATTACTAGGACAAAATTTATCTTCCCTTCTCACGCACTCTGTAGAAACCAAATCTGGTCAAAGTAACAGAGATCACATCCATATGTCAGTGGTTTGCTAACATCTCTCCTGCATGAAACACTAGCTGTTGCTCTGGAGAAATTGTTTGGTGCTTTCAAGTGACCCATTTTGCATAAGAAATCTTATTTTTACGAAAAAAAAATAAGGTGAAACCGGAAGAACTGTGCAAACACTATATATAGCCTTAGCAATCACACTTAAAGGCAACTGTGGAATCCTCTCATTTTTCTTTACCCAGAAAATGGGACAGCTGCCCCAGGGGTAGGGATGAAAAAAGAGAGGGTGGTGTGCAGATGAGGAGGAGAGATTTAGAGATCTGGTCCAATCCATAAATATTTTAAATTCACCAGTACACACAGCATTGTTCCTCTCTATCCACTGTGTCTTAGGGTACGGTAATGAAATAAGTGAAAACCTACATTCTCCACTCATTGCATGGTTCCCATCCCTGCCCTTCCTGCCTCTGAAATGCCTCTTTTCTTGGCTCATGGCTATCTGCAAGTCTGATGTATGTGTTATTTTTATAACGGAGGAACAATCCAACTTTTTAAAACTCCAAAGGCAGAAAAACGAATGGCCAAACTCAGAGGGGGGCGAGGAGGGAAGAATTGTAGAAAAGGAAAGGAAAGCAAGATAGCGCTCCTTTACTATTTAATCCTGAGCCACAGTTAACTGTTGCAGCAAAATATGTGGCCAGATTTTCAAGTCTGCAGTTTTCCCCACTTGTGCTACATGCCTGTCCTCAATGAAGACAGCTTTGCCCAGGAATGTCCAAAGAAGGAAGCGTGAAGAAGAGGGTCAACCACAATAGCATACGTTGGAGTAATGCTCTTAGCCCAGCAAACCAACAAAAGCAAAGGCAAAGTGAAAAGGCCAGACCTAGGATTTGACCTATGCAAGTTCAACCTTCATTTCTTCCTCACCAAAGCTAAATTACCCAAGTTGGTTTCATTTTATGCTTTCTAATTTTATAAAGCTTTTTGATGTGCTGCATCAATATTTCTACAATGGGAGGGCACAACAATCTGTGTTCATGAGTTCTCATCCATGTTATTGCCCTTATACATCTACCACTTCAAAAAAAAAGGTAAGTAAATAATCAAACTCTTTGGTATCGAAACAAAAATAATCAACATTGTAGATAAAATCTCTTTTCACATAATACATAATAAACTATTAAAAATAATCTTAATCAGTTCAATTACTGCCATGACTGCTTTCAAAATCTCCTTAGTAAAATGGCATCCATTAAAGTTCAAGTATTATAGCAAAATGAAGGGGAAGTAGATGCTACTTAGGTTATGACCATGTTTTTAGAGTTTCTCAACCAGAAGATTTACAAGCATATTCATTATTGCCTAGAGCGCCTTCAGGTCAGCCCCTGCTTCATTAGAAGGGGTAGGGCTGAGGGCCCAAAATGACTCAAAGCACACGCAACCAGCTACATTTTCAGTTCGCTATTTCAACTAGTTTTCAGAGGCATTTCACATAAGTAAAACCTCACACTTATTTGTCTGTACACTTTTCTCTTAATTTTTAACCCCCTGAGTATTTCCAAAGGAAATCTAATCCACAGAAGTCATTTGCACTTAGCTCACATCAAATGACATTGGAATGAACTCAGTTCCTAGAAATCCCAACCCCCACTCCTCATCCCTTCACTCCCCCTTCCCCTCCACCCCGCCTTTCCTGTCAGCCTCAGAAAGCCTTCATTCTTGAGAAGTCCCATTCGGAGGAGAATTAACAAACTTGGACCTCAAGGCAGCAAAAAGGACTGGAGGATAAGAGAAGGGGCCAGGAAATATATACATGGGAAATGGGGAAGACATCCAGCCAGCTAACGGGCTCTGGGGCAACAGGAAATCTCCTTTGGAGGGCCTGAGACACAGGACCCACTTGTATAGTTATTCCAGTTGTTCAGCATACAGTGGTGATTGGCCAAGGGGACAGGCAGAGACTGAAATTCAGGCTACACTCCACTTGGCCAACCTCAGGTTCTGGCCAGAGGCTGCATCTACCCAGAGAAACAAGGCACCTATTTCTAATTCTTCCAAAGGCACTGTATGGGCTAGCTGCTGACAAAATCACATTTTAAAAAAATAAAATAAAACCAGGGTAAACCAGCCACAGAAGGACAAATATTGTATGGCCCCACTAATGTGAGGTACCTAGAGTAGGCACATTCCTAAATACAGAAAGTGGGATGGCGTTGCTGGGGCTGGAGAGTGGGGAATGGGAGTTGTTTAAATGAAGAGTCCTGGAAGTGGCTAGAGTTGGTGGTTGCAGAACCATGTGAATATACTTAATGCCACAGAATTGTGCACTTAAAATGTAAGTTTTATTTTTATTTTTTTAATATATTTTATTGATTTTTTTACAGAGAGGAAGGGAGAGGGATAGAAATATAGAAACATCAATGAGAGAGAAACATCTATCAGCTACCTTCTGCATACCCCCTACTGGGGATGTGCCCACAATCAAGGTACATGCCCTTGACCGGAATCAAATCTGGGACCCTTCAATATGGAGGCTGAGGCTCCCTCCATGGAGCCAACCGGTTAGGGCTAAAATGATAAGTTTTATGCCATATATATTTTACTACACTAAGACAGAAAGCGAAAGCCTAAGTTCACCACTACCCAACTGCATATCATTATGGACTCTCAGATAAAGATTCTGCCCTTGGACCAGTGTCCACAAGCCCAAGCATAGTCCCACTTGACACTGTACGTGGCTGTGCTTATCACCACCACCATCCAGCCATACACTCCCAGTTCTAACCACTACTCCTAATGCCCATCTCGTGCTTCCACAGCTCACTGATGAGCCAGAGCTTCTCTCTGCAGGGAGGGGAGGTCCTTGCCCCCAAAGCAGCAGAATCTTCGCTCAGCGTGTCCTGCCTCTGCCTGAATCCTCAGTCAGCTTCGGCCTCGGCTCACTGCCTCCTGTCTCCAGCCTCACCCCACCCCAAATCCTGTAAGAACAGAAGCATGCTTTCACCCATGTCCACCTCCCCTATAACCCTACCCCCACCCCCACATAACACAGAACAGTTCATTACTTTACACACTTTAAGTTTCCACCCATACAAGTCCAACTCAGGAAGAAGGAAAGTTCATGACTCCTATAATCTGTGGTGAAATTGAGTCCAAGCTGTGCCAAAAAAAGGGTTTGCCGTGTGTTAACACCGTGAAAGTTCACAATGTAAATAAGACTTGAGGGGCAAACATTCAAGCAAAGAGAGGAAATTATTCTTAAAGATTTTAGTTTAATAATGTATTTTATGGAAATTTTATTGCCAATTATACACACATTAAAGAAAACCTTTTGTGTCAGGATTGGAAAACCTGGTCCTGCCTCTGCCATGCAAGCAGGAGCAAATTCCGTAAAATCCCCGGTCACACTCAAGGTCTCCCCATCCAAAACTCGGACCAAGAATTTTCAAGGTCCTTCTGAGCCCATCAGACTTTGGAATTCATGTAATGTACTTTGCATATTTACATATAGCTGTGTGTGTGTGTGTGTGTGTGTGTGCGCGCACGCACAAGCTCATGAGGCCTGCTCCTGGATAGAAACCATGTGTCAGTTATTTAGAAATATATTCTATACTTAAAAATGGTAAAGCTGGAACTACACAGTGGGGTTATGGTTACACAACACCATGAATGTGCTAAATGCCACTAAAAATGGTAAACTTTATGTTGTATTTTACCACAGCTTTTAAAAAGTGATAAGGCTGTATTTCTTTTAAAACATTAAGTATGCTCAGCCCTTCCAAAGCTGTAATTCAGTCTAGTTCGTCTGAGTTAGTAGGATTTCGCAATATGAGAATATACTACCCACTCCTCCCAGATGGGCTTTTAATGTAGACCTGAGATCTGGGTGTGTTATGCTTGTGTTAAGTCCTGGAAACAAAGAATAAAAACCTCACCTATACCCCAAGGGAAGCCAAGTCCTTGCCTACCAGTGACATCCCTAATAGAAAAGATGGCTGTTGCGGAAACTGGTTTAGCTCAGTGGATAGAGTGTCGGCCTACAAACTGAAAGGTCCCAGGTTCGATTCCAGTCAAGGACATGTGCCTTGGTTGCAGGCATATCCCCAGTGGGGGCATGCAGGAGGCAGCTGATCGATGTTTCTATCTCATCGATGTTTCTAGCTCCTTTCCTCTCTGTGGAAAATCAATAAAATATATATATGATGGTTGTTGATGCCTATTCCCACAGGAGGGCTACACAATACAGGCATTCTGGGGGCCAGGTACTGCTTGATGTGCACACCAATGCTTCACAATTGCAGAACTCATTGCAGCATACACTCATGTCACCTCGCTTGGCCCAGGGTGTGGCTCTTTCCAGTGCACCACACGTGTTTACCAGCCTTAAAACAGTGACAATGCTTCTTATCCCAACTGTGCAACTTTTTAAGCAAGTAAAATGCTTCTATGAACATGACAGTCAGCAATTTTCTTACAAAAGAGAAAGTTGTTGAGTTCTCTTAAGATGCCACATTTACTCCTTCCAGAACTAGGAATGGAGGGCAGAGATTGACAGCTAACAAAATTAATAATATAGCCACAGATATTACTCAACTGAAGCTCACTGATCATTATTTTTAAAATCTCACTTTCCCAAACTGGAGCTTTTACTCCCAATTAATTTGCCTTTGACAAGAACCAGAGTCCTGACAGTTCATGCTACCAATGAAGGGGAGGTGCCCTGACCAAACCTACTACCAAGCAGTTGCCTTTGCTTGAGCCTCCCCAGGACCTATGGACATCACTGGTGCTGGATCTGCAATGCAGATTTTTCTGACATAACCTCCTCTCGTGGCTTTTATTTTAAATTTATCTTTATTGTTGAAGGTATTACAGATGTCCCCTTTTGTGGGGCAGGTATTGGGTGGAGGAGGTGAATGGGGGACAACAGGAACATCTCTGATGGCCTTTTAACAAGTCTATTTTATAAGTAAATAACAAACTGTCTCTAGCAATTCAAATCTATGAGTACTTCTTTGGCGCTTCCTATTGCCAATACTTTGGGCTTTACTCCTTGATTCTAACCCTACCTCCCAGCCTGAAGAAGACTGCCTCCTTGTCACTGGCATGATCCCGGTTGCTGATTATCTCTAGGGCAGCCCTCACTGTTAGGTGTTATGCAAGATTATGTGGCCTGGGAACCAATGAGGGAGGGCTAAGGAGAAAATGAAGGGGTGGCTCTTTGAGGGAACAGCACTGAGAAACGTGAAGGATCACTGCACTCAGACAAACAGTTACTGGAGACCAAGGCTTGGAACATGGCTCTTGCCCAAGAAGGAGAAATAGTAAGAGAAAGGGGTTCTTTGGAAGAAACAGTGAACAGAGCGGAGCCAACTCTGGTGCGAAGTGCAAACTTGATCTGCCTCATTAGCTTTATCCTCAAGGACTAGGCTCCTCACCTCACAGATACTGGCTCCCAATACTGCACAGCTCTCAAATCAAGGGCCTGCCAACCTGCTGTGCACTGCTGGAAGGCAAAGATGGGTCTCTAACTAGTGCTGGCTTTTGAACCACTTGGCCAACCTCTCTATGGTCCAGTGCCCACTAGACGCTACTAAAGAGCTGGTAAAAATAGAAATTCTTAAGTTCCACCAACACCTATGAATCAGAAGTTCCAGGAGTGGTGCCCAGGAATCTTTATTTTTTAAATCTCCTTGGGAAATTCTGCTGCAGCCAGTCTATAGCCCAGCATTTGGGACCCACTCAGTCATCTTGCTTGCTTTTTCACAAGAGGAATAAAAGCTGACGCTGTCGTTACAAGACCTAAGCAAAGCAGGGGTTTCCTTTAAAAAGGAAAAAGAGGCTCACCTGTAATGCTTTACTATTGTTAACAGATCATTAAATGTGGAGAAAAGAAGGCTAAAGACCCAGTTAGACAGTATATTGGAAAATAAAACTGGAGGAACTGGGAATAAATTAAGAGCATCACAAAAATATCACCTGATTCAGGAGAAAACATATTTCAATACAAAGACATTCCAAGAAGTATATAATACATATTACTTAAAATGAGTCCCCATTTGTATTAGCTGTATCAATAATTAAGACAATAAATTAACTGAGGGGAAAATATAGTGTAGGTCAATTTTGTTATTTCAAATTTAACAGATTGGAAAATTGCCAAAATTTTAAATCGTTTACTTTCCCATGATATGTCAAGAAAGGCGTAGTTCATTATATAAGACTGATAGAAATAGCTAAAACTCCTAAAAAGTAAAAAAATCAAAACAAACCTGATAAAAAAGTAAAGTTAAAATTGTCATAGGAAGACAGTTTTGTAGTGTTTTCATCATTTTGGAAGTTGCTATTTCTATAAAATTTTACAGCATATGACAAATATTTTTAACTAGTCATTAAAACTGTCCTAAGAATTTCTAATTGAAATTACTGTATCAATTTAGAAGCTACAAAATCAATTTTCCATAAAATGTCAGTTGGGCTTCACTAATCCAAACTGGTCTCCTTCCTAATTAGACTGAATTCGTGGGGTTTTATTGTAATGCACTGCCAAATCAAATACAAACAACTTGAAATTTGTGCTATTTTGGATTATCATACCATCCCTTCCCTCCATGAGCAGGGATGACCAGAGGTTGCTAGCACAATAAATATTTCATGGATGGCAATGCGGTCCCTTGCCCCCCAGAAATGGAGATGCAGACACAAACATACCTTCAGATCTATTTGTAACCCTGCTCTCTGCCCTCTCTTTCACTCGTGGCAAATATGAATTTTCCCAGTACAAAGAGAAATGCCAATCAACTGGCTCAAACCAAAGGTAAACAGAAAGGAAGTGAGAAGAAATGAAAAAGAAGACTGCATCAGCTTTGGGAGAAGCAGTCCCTGTGCCAAGAGATCAGCACCTGTTCTAAACGTTCCCAGTCCCCCTAAAATCTGAAATCCAGAGGAACGGTGGGAAGCTAGCACCTCAGGTCAGACACAGAACGTCTGAACCTCCGTGAGCTAATGGAGAGCAGGAGCCGTCCGGAGCGGTCCTCTGCACTTAACAAGGAACTGGGAGTCAGTGAGAAAACAGAAACTTCATTTTTTAAAACAGCAATTTGTTTTCATTTCTGGTTTTAATACTTTCATTGCACCTTTGTTTTAGAGGCATTTCAGTTCTGATATTTTCTTTTCACTTGTGAATCAATGGAGAGGAAATTAAACCACATGGTAAAAGAGTTGGCATCATGCTCTCATACACATAGCACAGACATATGCACAAATGAGCACACACATATGTGGCATCAGGTTTGTTTTGTTTAAGGAAGGAAGTGAGCAGCAGTGAAATCTTCCTACCTCAGTGTTTTAAAAATGGTGGTCATTTGAAAGGAGGAGAAGATGGGGAAGAGAGCACTTAACTCTCAGTGCACCACCTTTCTCCTTCAACTATTCACATAATGATCAAAAACCTGGACACTCGAGCCAAAGAAACTCAGATTTCTGTCCCAGCTTCACCTCCTCCTTTTATATGACCTTAGGCAGGTTAACTAATTTCTGTGACTCCGTTTCTAATTATTTCTGTCCCAGGCACTATTACTCCATCATCATTGCCATCCCAGCAGAGGGGGCTACAATGTGCCAGAAAGAATGCCTTAGGACAGAGGCCCTGGCTGTCAGCCTCAAATCAGATCAAGCATCCCCCCAGTTATGTAACCTCTTCCTTTCTTGTCCTCCCACTGCTGAGGAGGAAAATGTTTATCCCATGGTGGGAAGGCCTTCTGGGTGCTTTTCTGTTTGGGGTAATCATGGAAAACTTTGGAGCATACCCAAATGGAGAACAGACTTGAGCCTTCTGGGAGCACAATGGTCTGCTGTAAAGTCAGTGTGGGAGAGACTGTCTTCTACATGGAAGCAGTACTGGCAGCTGAGCTATCTGACCTCTAACCCGAAACAGGAAGGCCATCAGGAAGAAAGGACTTTATGAAGAAGACACTCACCAAAAACTCAGAGAAACGAGGTCAGGAATGGGAATTTGAGTCTCTTATACCCAGTCCCAGGACTTTTCCACTCACTACACAGCATTTAGTCATAAATTGTGTAACATTTCCGATTTGTTTTTGATACCCCTACCTGGGTCGATGCTAAGGTAGTTATCCTCAAAGAATTTCTCCCTTTCTATTCAATATCACACATTTCTGTAAGTAGCATATCTTGTGGCTCCCCAGGACTCCCTTTCAAGGATAAACCTCAGGATGGTTGCTGGGAACTCTAACTCTGCCCAAGCAGTAAGAATTAACTGGGAGATAGAAGAACTGCTAATGGCAGCATGGGCACTGACAAATAAATTGAATTCCTGTGTCCTAATGGGTCTGAAAAGCAGTTGTAGCCTCATACTAATATTCCCAGAATTTCATGCCTTTCACTGCATTTTACCCCAAGGGAGCTCAATGTTCCTATTGTAACAGATAATCTGTATTATTTCTTCTAGACTCTCTGAAGTCTTCAAATTAATCACTTCTCGGTCTTGTGGCTAAGATCAAGTGTAAAATCCTCAAATTAAATAGGAATCTTTTCTAAGAAACAAAATTTATCTTGAGCTTCTTTTCTTTCAATGGGCTTGATCTTATAAAATACAAATAGAAGACAAAAAAGAATGGTCAACTAATTGAAACTTAAGATTGCAAGGGACTCTGGGGGGTCACAATCCAAATGCTCATTTAGGAGGAGTTAAATTAGTTCCTCATCATGACGCTGTGCAGGAGAAACTAGAACCCAAGACTCCTAGCTCAATATTCATGGTTTTTCTCTTATCACATTACATTATTAATATTCCAACAATTCATGCCTGGATTTTTAATAGCTCAGCAAATAGGTATCAACATCAATTCAGTAGAGGTGACATAGTATTTATGCATATATAATATAAATGCATAAATGCTTTAGAATCAATAAAACAAAAGTATGCCTTGATTTAATTTAACAACAACAAAAACAAAAAGGCTTAAATGTGGTATTGATGACTGACTTGCCCCCTTGGTTAGGCATAATCGTCTAACTGGTTGGGAGGAACTCAATCTCAGGGGCTTAATCTGTACTCCCAAGGATGATGTTGAAGGTGATCCATGAATCTCTGAAACGAAATATAATCTTTCATGTTACTGTGCATCTGTGACAAATGGCCATAGTTTTCATCAGATTCTCAAATATTTAATCTTAAAAATATTATAAATCACTATCTTAATACAATCATTCCCTCTTTCTCTTTCTAAAATGTCAATGCGTTAGGCTTATTGTGAATTTCACAATATCTCTTCACCTCCATTCTCCTAAAACTATGTTATGTGATATTTAGAATTAGTCCAATAATGTTTTTGGATATTTTCAAAAACACTCAAACCCTATCATAAATTTGCAAGTTCTGGCTAATAATCATCTATAAAGTGTGTTGGTGGTCCTGGGTAATGCCATTAACCACAGTGGGCAGAATATTTTTTAAAGGTAGACTCTTAATAATAAAACAAATCCTAAACTTGACTCAGTTTAAAAGAGAATCTCCAGCTCCATTGGTGTGGCTCAATGGTTGAGTGTCGAGCCATGAACTAAGAGGTCACCAGTTTAGGGCACATGCCTGGGTTGTGGGCTTGATCCATAGTAAGGAGAATGGGAGAATGTAGGAAGCAGCCGATTGATGATGTTTCTCTCTCCTTGATGCTTCTATCTTTCTATCCCTCTCTCTTCCTCTCTCTTGAAAAATCAATTTTTAAAAAAATTTTAAAAATAAATAAAAGAGAAGCTCCAAATATAAAATTTTCATGATTTTCCTTTTTCACCTGAAATCCACTTTATGAAATTGACTTTTTAAAAACTTAAGGTCACTCTGACTATATTGAGAATGGTAAGCTCCTGAAATATATAAGCCATTGCTATTAAGTAGAAATCTGGGTTTCTGTGTAGTTGAAATCTAACTATCTATCATAAATACCTTCAATACATTTGAAATAGCAGGTTGGTCACACTGAGGGTCATTTATGAAGCGATCAAAGGCTGTGGTGGGGGAAAAAAGTATAAAGAGGGACAGGGCTTTATATAATGAATAACTTTTCTCATTTTCAATATTTCTTATACTCTTTTACAACAAATTGCTTGGCTCTTGAGAACAGACTCATAAAAGAAGTGAAAAATCCTGAAGCTGAACTTTTTTTTAATAGATAAAGTTGTAATGACCCTTTCCAAACAATATGAGCCAACACTTCAAAAATTTCCATTATTTCAAAGACACAAATTATTTTGTGCATCTCTATCCATCAACTGGATGGGAAAGGAAAACACATTGAAAGTCATTTGAAGGACAACATCTCCTAGGAGTTGTGCTTGGAAGCTGGAAAAGCCCAGTAACCCCCCTACCTAGATAAATAGTTTTCCAAATGACTAGGAGACAACAAGGGAGCAGGGCCAACCACTTGAAAGTTGTAAAAGAGATTGCATATTAGAGTTTGGGGAAAGAATCCAGCAATGCAGCTCCTTTATAGCTGGCCAAACTCTCTACAACACAACCACACATTGAGTGGACAGGAATCAAAACAAAACAGTATCTTCAAGCAATTTACACACAATTCAAATGGAATTTTAAGATCAGAAAATTTGAATTCAGTCCATATGTTACCCCAGGTTTTTATGCCTTTTTTTAAATAAATAGAATTTAGAGAAAATAAGCCATTTCTTAGTCACTCAAAATCAAAATCTGTCCTCCAGAAACTACAAATCATGAATGACAGTAACTGTGTATCATGTAGAATGTTGGGGGATTACTTTTCCTCCTAATAAGAAACTCACTGGATACACTTTTAAAAGTGTCTCAGGAGCCCTACTCAATTCTTTTACCCTTAGAAGCAAACACATGGCATATGATTTGACTTAGTACTGTGTTCCTTAAATCAGGATTTAAGGAAACATAATAATTCAATGGGGTGATTATCAATCTCAGAAGACAGTGTTCTGGAACAGTAAAGAAATCATATAGAAATAGAAAGGGACTTGACTTGAGGTAGTAAACACATACTACAATATACAAATGATATATACAGAATTGTACACCTGAAAGCTATATAATTTTATTAACCAATGTCATCCTGATAAATTCAATAAAAATAATTTAAAAATCACTATGTATAGTATTTTTTAGTCAGTCCTGTGCATTATGTTTATCTGATATTTATGCTCATTAAAAACGACTCACTTATGGTAAAGAAAAAAGATATCAAATAGAGCATTTTTCTCATGAGAAAATAAGTATTTACAGTACAATAAATCACTTTCACTAAGTAAATCAAAATTCACACCTTCATGGAGGAGATGGTATAGCATACTCTACTTAGAAAGACCCTGGGTCAAATCCTACCTTTGCCAGTGACACTGTAGAAATTACTTAATCTGAGACTCGGTATCATCATTTGTGAACTAATAATGACAATAATACCTAACTCAGAGTTGTGAAGATGACTAAATGCATGCAAACCATTAAACATAGAACACTAAGCATTCAATAAGTGTTATTAATTACCAAAATCAAGGAATGAAAAGACCCTAATATTTCTTTCCTTAATTCCACATGTAATTATTTTCTTGTGCTGAAAAAGTCTTTTCTTTGTTTTTCTTTCCATTAAAACACACACACACACACACACCCCTCTTTCTCCCAGGGAAACCAAGTATTAGAGTCTGTATGGAGAGTATCCATTTTGCCCATCACTTTCTCAAGAATTGGATTGTTCTAAACATTTTCATTCTCTCTTTGCACCTTCCATCCTTTTCTCAAGGGGTCAAATTAACAAGGGAATCAGCATTCCTATTCCCTCACTTTAAGAATAGGAGTCAGAATGCCCTGTCTAGAGATGTCCCTTTGAGTAGCTAGAAAGCATCTCTAACCAACAGGCAAGAAAGAGCAGCCATTCATGGAATAAGTGATTTGCATTTCCAAGGATGTGGGGAAACATATTAGTTATAATTAGCAAACATGCAGAGTCCCTGCGACAGCTTCACTTTACAAACCTTTGAATGTTTGACAAGAAAAGGTCATGTTTTGTAAAATCCTCAAAAGGTCATTCAATAACAAATCACATGAATGAAATCGCAAGGGTTCAGGGAGGTTAACAGAAACACCACAGGCAGTAAAGTGCGTTTTCAAGGTAAACAAGGAAAGAGGGAAAGCGGCTTGCTTCAATTCTGGAAGGAGAGAAATAGAAGCAATCTCTAATTTACCAAACACTATAATTTCAAGACATTTTCTCAGTACTTGGTGGTTTAGCAGTGCATGTTATTTCTCGTGTTCAACTAGCTCACTTGGAGGATTATCAGATAACAGCCCACCAACATTTCAACAGTTCTTCAAAAGGTCTAGGCTGACTTTAGCCAAGTCTTTCTTTCATATATTTCATTTAATAAATCTCATGAGTGGATTCCACTTAAAACAAATAGGTGGCTGCATGTGTGGGATGCACATATCCACACCCACACACCACTGTGGAAGGCCCATACAGCACACACACAAATCTGGAAACTCTAGGCCCAGAAGCCTCTTCTCTGGCACTTTGACCTGCTCATGACCTCTTTCTTCCCAGGTTTATTTTCTTCTTCAACAAAAGCCAGCCCCACATCCTTCACAGTCAGGAGTAACAATGGCTTGTTTATATAGGCTAATTTAGCTGCAGGATCAGTGGGGAGGCAAGAGCAGATGATGCATCTGATCCATAGGTCAAAGGCACAATTCAGATGTGCAGAGCTCATGGATTTGAGTGGGGGAGAAGGGCTCCTAGGGAAAACTGCTTTTCAGAAAGTAGGGCCAAGGTGTGAGGGTGGGGGTTATCTTCTAGTCTGCTTCAGTCGTGGGCAGACCCTTCACCTGTAGAATATTGGGTGTGAAGATTAAGAATGTGGTGCAGCCCTAGCCAGTTTGCCTCAGTGGATAGAGCACCTGGCCGGCAAACTGAAAGGTCCTAGGTTCGATTCCAGTCAAGGGCACATGCTGGAGTTGTGGGCTCGATCCCCAGTTGGAGACATCCAGGAGGCAGATCAATGATTCTCTCTTATCATTGGTGTTTCTATCTCTCCCTTCCTCTCTGAAATCAAAAGATATTTAATAAATAAATAAAAAAGAATGTGGTGCAAAGATCATGCGAGAGCCTAAGAGACCAAGCAGAAGGGTAGCACAGACCCCAGACATCCTAGAAGGAAGTCACTCAACAGAGCCCTTGGAAAAAGGAGTCAGCAGCCTAAGGAAGAAGCATAGGACATGGAATTGGCAAATCTAGTATCTAGCTTGCTCAGTATTGACGTTTCTGGGACTCATATTTCCCATTTGTAACATGGGTTAATACTTCTTCTTGCTTACTTCCAAAGCTAAGGTCCTTAGGATAAAATAAAAGAAGTAACTAGAGAAAGCCATGTGTTATTTTCCACCAGCAGGGATTTGAGGTGAAAGTCCTGACTCATCTGAGAACCGCTCTCTCGAGTCCTGCTCTGCCCAGTGTCACAGCCATGGGTGGGAGCTACTTAAATCTAAGTTTTAATTAAAAATTACATGAAATTTAAAATTCAGTTCCTAAGCCACAGCAGCCATATTTCAAGTGTTCGGGAGCTACACATGGCCAATGGATTCCACACTGCACATGATAGATACAGAAAATTGCCATCATTGCAGAACACTGAATTGGGAGGCATGCTCAGACCTACCTGTTTTAAATGGAGGACAGCCATGTCAACCTTTCCCCTACCACCACCCCACACTCTCCATGTACTTCCCACTTTATCTCATCCTCCTGTATGCCATATTCAGCATAAGACCCTCCTCCACGTATACCTCTGACTGATGGTTCAAGTGTGTACCTTTCACCTTTACATTTACCTGCCGACCGTGAAGCCCCACCAGTTTGGCAACTGTTTGATCAGAATGACGGTCAGAAACAGGACACCTCACTTTGTCTTCCTTGCCAACTATTTTAGCTTATTTGCCATGAGTACAGGGTGTAATTAATATCACACAGGAGCCGGCATTGTCATTTTTCAAATCATTTCCCTGGAAATGTTCTACACCTCTTAATGGCCCTGCTAATGCTGTAGCTGTCATGTTTTGGACAGCTGCACTTTTACAAGACAAACTCTGCAGCGCCAGGAGCCTCTCTGCAGACTTCTCAGCTCAGAGGTGCAGAGGCTGTGAACGCCAGCCGGCAATGGCTAGATGGAAATCTTTGATTAATTTTTTTACCTCTTGGTGCTGACTGCTCCTCAAGTGTCACCTTCCTGGCTTCCATTCCAGCCACCTCATCCCTTCATGTCCTCTCCCCTGGCTCCCCACTCCCACCTCTTCTCTCCTATGCCCCATGGACAGGGGATGAGTGAAATAAGCTGGAGTCATATGGCTGATTAAAGCCAGGATACTCTGCCCAGAGGTGCAAAAGCTTAAACATCTGGATGGAAGCCAGGCCTCATGCTAAATGCCCACACTGAAAAATCATGGCCCTTCATGACTATTTATTTCTCAGAAATATGCTCAGATAACTTCTAGCAAACAGTTTAGATTTTTCTATATACTGGATAGATATGAGAAAGACTGGGGAAGGAGAAGGACAATGAGAAGAGGGCTAAATATGAAGTGGCCACAGAGCCATGCACAAGGCAAGCAAAGACAATCTGAGCCACACCAAGTATGCACTAAGGGACACAAATGAAGATGCTTTCAAACAAGCTGGAGAAAATCACCAGGGTGTTTTAGGGAATAACAGTATTCTGCTACTGCTTTTTTATTGGTAAAAATATTTTTTTGATAATCAGTTTAGAGTAAAGGAGGTTGTCGGGGTTGGATGTTGTAGTTCATTCTGCCCAGAAAATAGAACTACATTGTCCAACGCTGTCCCGAAGAGCCCTCTCTGCTGAGGCTCTGTCTTAAGGAGCTAAAACGAGATGCCTGACAAGGAAGCTATAGCCATGCTAGGGACACGCTGTCTTTCAGGCTAAACAGCAACGTTGACTCTCTGATCCTTTAATACTGTGTTCTTAGTGATCCGCAGCCCATGGAGAGACGAACACACAACTTCCTTTCACGCTGTGTCTGCAAAATGCTACAGAAAGTTGGACTCATCAGCGAAGCAGCAGGTCCCTTGGTTGAAACCAGCCAGGCCAGAAAAGTGACATGAACAGGATGCTGCTAAACATGCACAATCCGAAAATGCACACTGTATTCTCTTCTGCATGATTTGCTGCCATTTAAAAGACAATAAACAGCAACTTTATATTGCTAACAACATGTCATTTAAGGTTTGCTGTTGCTCAACATCAAGAAAAATCAATGCTGGCTCTACGGGGGCAAAAACCCGAGAACTGAGCTCCATCTCAGGGCTGTTTGAACTCATTTCCTTTCTCCACGGCTGCCCCCTGCACTCCCCCTCAGGCGTCCCCTCGCAGAAGGCTGACAGCTTGACACATTGACAGCTCGCACTGAATGACAACTGATTTGTACAAATTTCAAGCCTTATAAATCTACCTGTCACAACAACAACATAAAAGCACCCAAGCCCAGCAGGTAATTCAGAAAAAGCTTCCCTTGACAGCACTTTCTGAAAAGCAATGGCGTGCCTCCTGCCAAAAATTCCAACTATCATCCTTGTATAACTTTGAATAAAAATTCAGGGCCCATTTTCTTGCCAACAGGCTACCAATCGTCTTATTTAAAGATTAAAAAGAGTGAATAGGAGAGAGGAGGAGAAAAAGCATCCACACAATTTCATTTTATACTGATATGAAAGTAGCACCACCTGCTACGCCAGGATTACCACTCCATTTTCCTCTCCGGTGCTCAGAGGGAGTAAAAGAGTGAGGCTTTTTACGGTATTTAAACAATATTCCAGATTGCAGGGCCTGCACCTTCCAGTCCCCTCCCCACTCACCTGGGACTGGTGCTGCTCCAGAACAAGGTGGTTTGACTAGTGGGGAGCTGGGAGGCAAGGGTCTGAGGTGGTTGGCTGTTGTTTTAAGCAAACCAGCTCCAAGATTTCACCAAGACAAAGTACCTTCACGTGTCCAGGGCTGCACTTCTCTTGACCACTTTTCTTACTAAAATTATCCAGATATATCATGATAAACCAAAATATTTATCAAAATATTATTTTGCCAGTGCATCTTTATCACAAAACAGTCACTGAAATTGAGCCTCTGAGCTTGGTTTTTAGGCCTGGTTTTATAATCATATGTAACAATGAAGGAAAAAATATTCTAGCAAAATAAGGTACTTCAAAGCAGAGAAACAGAGAGACAATAAGTACATGAGCATTTAAATAAGAAATAGTTTACAAAAATAAATGTTTATTTTTATGGCTGCTATTAGCCCTTCTAAATACATTCAATAATAAGAAAGGGATAGCTGAAAGATGGGTGACATAATTTCTCATGTTTTCATTGCTCATGTAAAATCTCTCAATAGATTCACAGATGGGAAAACAAACTTAGTCTTGCCTTTGAGGATTTGTTTTAAGGGCATGTTGAATGGAAATGTGAAGGAGATGCCTAGGAAGAAGATATAGGACCAACAATGAGGGCAAAGTGAATTCCATCCAATTGGGCAAACTCAGAAACAACAATGGTGCACCAAGCATCCTGTCACAGTACAAGTCCCTTCTCTTCAGCAGGAGCCATCAAAGGTAACTGGAAAACAGACACTGGATAGACATTTTGGTTTCAACTCCTGGCTTTCCCACATAGGAGTCTTGTAACTTTGGTGAAATTTTATTTATTCTCCCTGTGCTTTAGTTTCACCATCTGTATCAATCATATCTACCTCAGAATAAGGATTAAATAAAAAGTTTTTTTCATCCTCGCCAGGTGGCTCAGTTGGTTGGAGTGTAGTCCCGTACACCAAAAGACTGCAGGTTCCAGTCCCAGAGCACAAATCTAGATTGTGGGTTTTAGCCCCAGTTAAGGTGTGTACAGAAGGCGACCAATCAACATTTCTCTCTCACATCAATGTTTCTTTTTCTCTCTCTCTCTCTATGAAATCAACAAACATATCCTCTGGTGAGGATAATAATGTTTTCTTCACAGTAAAGAATGTGTCCATTAATTCATTGACATAGAGATGGATACATATACAAAAATATTTAAAGTGGTAAGTAATGTAGAGTAAGAAACACATTATAAGTATTATTAGTATTCTCTTCAAGATGCCACATATAATTGCTTTTCTTTCATGGAGTGTAAACTTCCAATGTAGGGTTTATTTTTTTTATAAATTTCTCTATTGATTAAGGTGTTACATATGTGTCCTTATTCCCCCATTATAGGGTTTATTTTTGAAAGTAGGGAATAATACCCTAAAAATGTTATAACTCATTCAGTTTATATGGAGGTAAGTGATCAATGTATCTGGAATGAATTTCTTTACTACCATGTATTTGTCTACTCTTTTTCATTAGCTTATAACTAATGAAACCATCCAGTGTGTGTTGGAAAAAATAATATTAATTCAAAAGCACATAATTTGCACTGTTTTAACACAGTTATCACTGAGAAATACTATAAATATGAGAATTAAAAACAACATATATACATGTAATATACACACAAATATGTAAAACACATAAATATAGAGAGAGAGAAATAGAATATTTTAGCCCAAATTATAGCTGATGATTTAGCTGGCAAATCTTAAGATTAGAGAACAGAATGCAATGTTATGATTTGAGATTTGCTGTAAACCTAACATCAACATCAGCCGAACCCTAAAATATAAATGAGATTAAAAGTACCCAAATTACATGAAATGATATGCACTCTGTCACATTCTTAGTATTAGCTGCTCATTTTGGATCATATCAAGATTGACAAGAGCCAACTGAATTTCAACAATCAGCAAATCCATGCTTTTGTAATTATTTGTATGACCAAGAGCAAGTATTTTGATTACGAACCATTAGTGGCCATTAGTAAATAAAATTGGGTTTGAATTTTACAAACATGTTTGAATTTCATAAGAGTTGTATATCATGCTAAAAAAACAAAGTTCAACTAAATTTTTATGTAGTAAAATAATTGATGAGCTATAAAGCAAAACAACTGTACATCAAATCTTTGTAGATTGGGATGGCGAAAAGATAAACAACTACCTATAAAATTGATAAGAGAATGATAATTTATATTAATTAAACCAGCCTTCTTTTTCATCTTTCTTCAATTGTCAAGTGAACACAGAACAGGTGAGTCATGGATAGGAAAAAAAAAAAAAACAAGGAATCTCAGTTAAAGTTCAACTTCAGGCCAATATCCACCCAGAGCTAGTAAATTAGATTATTCCTATGTTAACCCTTCTCTTCTCAACAGCCCATATTAGGCCTAACAAAATGATAAATAACACTTCTGTTTACTATTGTCTTCCTGACATCAATCACCAAGATTTAACAAATACTATCTCGCATATGCTGGGATACCCCCTACTATGACCAATTAAATAACAAATCACTCAGTGGAGAGACACAGGGCTGACAAAGGCATAATCAAGTACAGTGCTGGTCAGATAAGTCACACATTGGTCCACTAGGAATTTGCTTAGGAAGAAATAGTTATGAAACTTCAGATGCTAAACACACGATGTCTATGTGTCTTTGATATTTCCATGTGTGTGATGACTACTTGTTTCCCACGCAGTAAGCAAGAGCAGTGCTTTCAAACCTATTAGCCTACAAGGTTTTGTGTGTGTTTTCCTTTTTCCTAAGAGGCGCCTCACTTAGCTGCTTATTTTCTCCACTTGAATAAGGGCCAAACTTGGAATCTCAGAATGTCATCCACCTGTCAGTCATCAGTCCCTGGCAGTTGATAGGCTTTTAAATCAAAAAGTGGTATTACCTTGTGACCTAGATGAAAGTACCAACTGCCACTCACTAAGAAAACCCCTTGGCCTTTGAGCAGCTGCCCAGTGGCCCAGACCTGCTCTCTTCAGGATGAGCCTATGCTTGCAACTCCCCTAAGGGCATTCTACATTGCCCATCAGCAGGCGCATCCACAGTGACCAAGGGCTAAATGTTCAATCCTTCAAACAACAACATATTGAAAATAGTGGCTGAGTTCCTACTGCCCATGGATTTCTGTCTACATTTACTGGAACAAAAGTACCTACTTCACCTAATCTTTCCCACAGAACAAGTGGTCACAGGCATTTTCCTACCACCTGAGATGATCTGAGAGGCACATATCATGAGTCACCATGGCCTCCTCAGCTCCACTTATAGAAAAAGTCATATCTGACCCAATACTCAGGTGTCACCCACCTGGTCTGAAGGCCACCAGGAGATCAGACATGGCTTCTCTGGCACCAACCAGGGGTTCATGGGAAAGCTGGCAGGGAAATAAAGGTGAGGGGATCCACACATCCTCTGTTGTAAACTTCCATGGAATCGGTAAATTTTTACCACTTAGGACAAATCATGTTATTTGTAACTGTCAGAGGAAGGAAAACCTGTAATTGTTAAGGGGGATGAAGCCTGTGCAAATTCTTTCCTGTGCAAAGTGAACAGTCAATCACTTTTATAAGGACAGCAACAACTGAAACTATCCATTCGTATACTTTCCTTTAGTCAACAATATTACCTTTAGTAATCTGGGGAATGTGCATCCATAAATTACAGAAAGTGTTATTGCATTGCTGAATAAACAGCAACATTTCCATCAGCAGCAGCAGTGGCAGCCCCACAAAGGTATAACAAACAGACTCAATCATTTTCTTGTCAAGCTTTGCAATGACTGCAGAGTTTACTGCTGGAGATAATGTTGCTTTCCTCAGCACTGTGTGCCAAACTGCAAACTGCTTATTAAAACAAAACCTCTTTTTCGGAGCAGTATGAGTTGGATAATCACTTATTGCACTCAAGAAAAAACAGGTTTGGTGCCCAGAGGAGGCTAGCAATCAGGCATATGTGTTAACATTTGGTTGGTAAAAACTGGTTAAAAAATAAATTATCTGACATTGGGCTGGGGGAGGGAAGAAGTTCACTTATTAACATCAATATCCCCAGGTGAACTACTTCCCTCATGATGTCATTCAGTGCTTTGCTGTGTTTCAAAGTACCAAGTTGGAGTGCTTGATGGGAGCTTTGGAGTAGGGAGCTGGGAGGAGGAGGAAGGAGAAGAAGCATGAAAGGAAAGCAGAAATGAAATGCAGCCTGCTGAAGAAATGAAGGAATCTTTGGAAGAAACCGTGTTCCAGGGCAGGAGGAGACTGAGGAAAGGAGCAGGGAGAAGCCAGGGAACATTAAGAACTAGGCATTTGTGACTAAACTATTTCTGAAGACAGCACTTATTATTACTCTCCAGAGAAATGGCTTGACATAACTAAGCCAGTGATAGCACTGAAAAACCATCCTCAATTTTCTCTCACTTAAAATAGATTGACAGACATTTTACTAAATCTGGGGGACAGGGAGGCTAAGGCCAAGTCCAGGAGGCCTGCTGTGTCAGGAGAGCTGCTCTGGAAGGAAAACCATTATTCCTGACTATGCAAAAGCTGCCCCTGTATCTCTCCGTGCTTCTTTCTCCTTCTCATGCCCATTAAAGATGAACTGCTATCAAAGCAGGCACACCCTGTCTCCTTGGCCCACACTTCCACTGTCTCAATGCAGCCAATAGCCCTGTGGTTCAGGGCATGAGCTGTGGAAGAGGAGAGCCTATACTCTATTTCCTCCGACCAGGAAATGAGGCTTTGAAGACTTTATTATAACTTTTAGGCACCATCTGAGGCTAGCTTGATGATTATCAGTGCTCTAAAATGGGAATGAAAAAAAAGAAAAACACCACAGATATAGAGTGAAAAGGCAATTGCATCACTGTCACTCAACTTCAACAATAGAGGGCAGGCAAATTCAGGTCAGTACCGTCCACATTCCTGGAAGGGATGGTCAGTCCAGCTCTCACCACAGCTCCTCCCTACCTTAAACCTGCGGAACCAAGAGCTGTCCCCACCCAGCTCGTTTTTCTCTGTCACCTTAGGGCCTAACATTCTGTCAACCTGGAAAGCTTTCTATCCCTTTGCTTGGTTCATTATTCACATCACTAGTGGCCTGGTGCATGAAATTCATGCACATTAAAAAGGGATTAATTAGAGGAAATAATTTAATATTGCTATTTGCCCTTTCTCTATAATAGCAGCTACTCTGCTTCAGGATAAGCCCATGCTTGCAACTCTCCTAAGGGCAAATAAAAGAAAATTAGTAAAATGTATATGAAAATCTTCCTCCTGTCAGAGTCCGGGGCATACCAAGGGACCCAGAGTCAAGTCCCTGCCCATCCATGTGCACCTCAAAATTGCACGAGTCCCATGTCACCCAGCCCCCATTGGGCTAGATTCAAACCTCGCCGGCCTCACCCTTGTCAAGCTTCAACCATGCTCAGGGCACAGCCTCAGGTACCCTGACCTGGCGCTGGGGCGGGGAGAGCACCTTGAGGTCCTTAGTCAAGCCCCATTGAGTGGGGGATGTGGCCTGAGATCCCCAGTCAAGCCCTGCCAGGTGTGGGGGCATGGCCTGAGGTCCCCTGTCAAGCCCCGCTGGGTGGGTGTGCCTTGAGGTCCCCCATCAAGTTCCACTGGGCAGGGGGCATGGCCTGAGGTCCCCCAGCCTGGGGCAAGAGGAACAGCTTGAGTCCACCAGTCCAACATTGGGGCAGGGATGCACCTTGAGGTCCTCTGTCAAGCCCCTCCAGGTGGCCTGTGGACCCCTGTCAAGCCCAGACAGGTGGGGAGCTGTGGCCTGAGGTCCCCCAGCCTGGGTCAAGGGGAGCAGCCTGAGGTCCCCCGGCCCAACACCGGGGCGGGGGATGCACCTTGAGGTCCCCATCAAGCCTCATTGGTTGGAGGGTGCAGCCTCAGGTTCCCTGGTCTAGCACTGGGGTAGAGGTCATGGCCTGAGGTCCCTGCCAGGTGGGGAGCATGGCCTAAGGTCCCTGTCAAGCCCCACAGGGGTGAGGAAGTGGGGAGGTGTGCAGCCTTGGGTTCCTAGTGACTGCTCTTTAAGGGAACTGGGCCACCACTGTGGGCACTGCCATCTTTGTGGCAGAGGTGTGGTCAATTTGCATATTCTCTTTATTATATAGGGTTAGTCATTTCCTCAGAGAAAGTCTTTTCCCTTCCCCTCAGCCTAACCTAGGCCCCTACTCCGCTACAACCCTCCACCATCTCCCCTGCTTTTCTTTTGACTTTTATTCAAATCACTAACTCTATCTGAGATATCATTTATGAATGTTTATTTCTGTCTCTATGTTTATGACCTGTTTCCTCTATGAGAAGGTAAACCCATATAGACAAGGACTTTATTTTATTCCAAACAACACCCCCCTGCACCTAGAATAGGACCCAGAACCCAGGAGGTGCTCAAAACATATTTGATAAATTACTTAAAAACCATTCCATAATTGCAGAGAAAATATCCTCATATATTAGAGACCTCTGTCAGACTCGTACAACATTCTCTGGGGGAAAACTGAGTCCCAATCATGAGAAACATTATGGAGAACCCTTTTAAAGAGATGATAAACTCAATTCAAAAAAATCAACTGAATATAAAGCCAAAATATTTTTCATGATGAAACAGAATTAAAGCTAACAAAAAGACACTAAAAAGAAATCAGAAAGCAACCAAAAACCATGGGGAGAAATGCAACTTTATCACAAAAAAAGGACTAATCAGATACAGACAAGGTACACACAGCATATGCACAATTAAATACACACATGAAACATTCATATATACACAAAGAGCTACAAAAACAACCACAAAAAGGATAAAAGCTCCATAGGAAAGTGGACAAAAACACAGTTCACAGAAAAGGAAATATAAATGCCTCTTAAATATATAATAGGATACTTAACCTCATTCATAATAAAAAAAATGGAAATTAAAACACTGAGAAACCATTTTTTAACCTACCACATTGGCAAGAATCCAAAAGTTTAATCACACACTCGATTGGTGAGGTTGTTGAGAAAACAGGCATGCACCTAACATTGTTAGTGAGGCTGCAAATTAGTTTCACTCTTAATGAGTACAATTTGGCAATATCTATCAAAATTACAAATGCATATGCCCTTTGACCCAATAAGTCTATTTCTGGGAATTTATCCTATAAGTTACCCTTGCAAACATTCAAAAGTGGTAGTGTCAGGTCACTGATTGTAGCTCTGTATCAGTGAAAGGAAGAGCACAATGCCATCACTAGGGGATTGTATAAACAAATTATGAATTCATATAGTGGAACACTATGCACCTATAAAAATGGAAAAGCTCTCTATGTACTGATATGGAAAGGTATTTTGGTTAAGTAAAAAACACAAGGGGCAAAATCATATGAATAGAAGGCTATCTTTTATATAAATGGGAAAGGAATAACATATACAATAAGTCTTTACTTAATATTGTCCACAGGTTCTTGGAATTGCAGCAAAATGACATATAATGAAACGTACAACATCTCATCAATGGCCTCATGAAACAAAACTAAATGAAGCGATGTTATTCCAGAGCCTTCTATATTTAATTTTGCTTGTAGATACAAAATTTTGAAAACTCTGAATAAAGTATAAAAGAAACCAAAAATAGTTGCCTTTCAGATGAGGACTGGAAAAGGAACAATATCGGAAGGAAAACTTTTCATCATCTTTCATGTCTCTTAAGTTTCAAATTATATGGGGGTGTTATCTCTTCCAAAATTAAAATTGATTTTTAAAAAACTTCATTCATAGCATGTTAGAGTATTTGAAAGGTCAAAAAGCACAACTCAGTTTGGGAAACAAAGACACTAAGAGGGAAAGAACTCACATGGACTGGGCAGGAATAAGCAGAGGCGGGAAGTTTCTAGGCCGTCCGGCTTTGAATTGACCAACAGATTAGTATAACACACACTCGGCACACATTTGACAAAAAGACTGCAGCCCAGTTGGTCCACTTTCTTTCTTTGGTCATTCCTTCACTTTCTGGATATCATGGTGGCACACTCCGCAGGTTCTCTGTCTTTCTGTCTGGTCTCCAGTCCTCCCTGCAGTGTCTTTCTTAACTCCCTCCGCCCAGGCTTCTGTTCTGCCTTGCAAATAAATCCTCTCCCTTCACCCCTCTACAACCCCAGAGCTCACACTTAAACCCATCAGTCTTCCTTCTTTCTGATCTTGCTGGGTTCATAGCAAGGGACCAGGCCAGTAGCATGGTACTACCTTGAGATTATCAGTGAATAAAAGAAGATCAAAGGGAAACAGTGTCTAGTTTCACTAAGAAAATATAAGCCAGTATCCTCTATCATCTCTTTATCCAGCATTCCGTAGTACAAAAACAAGGTCTTAGAGATAGGATTTTGGGGGCTGTAGAAGAGACAGTGGCATGCATTGCCTCTTTTAAGGATGACAGTTCTGCCCGCTATCTGGATGAAGGAGAGCACCAGGAGGAACACTTTTGCTCATGACCTTGGCTGACTGGGGATGTGTGGGCACTCAGCATCCTCTCATGTTAGGTTAGAGCCAGTTATCTCCCCAGCCTGTCACAACACCTTTGGGGCCTAATTCTGTTGCTCAAAGTTACTGATTTTGGATTGGCTCTGTTTCAAGTTATCCTAAGACTTGACCAGCAATTGCCTCAGCCATGACATCTCTCATAGAACCATGAACAGAGGACTGTGGCATATATATCATTAGAGACTCTAAAGAAATGCCACTTGATCTATTCATTTTATAACACAAGTCTTTTTAATACAGTTTTGGTATTTTATATGTGTAATTAGCAAAATGGTTTTAAATGTGTGAGTTTAAATAAAGACATCAATTAAAAATAATAATGCATTATCTTGGCATATTATTTGTCTTCAGGGACCACTAAAATACGCAATTGGTTTCTGTAAACAGAAAAAAAGTACAAGCCTGAATATTGTACTTTTTATATCCTTTGTAAACCACTATCAAAAGCTACTATGAATGTAAATTTCTGTTTAGCCTATATGAATCTTGCCCCAAGTTCTATATCAAGAGAATCCAAATGAACGTGATTTTATCATAGGTGAAAAATATATCTTGACAGGTATATGACACAACTAAAACTTTCATACTCTGCTGATGGAAATATAAGTTGGCATAACCACTTTGGAAAACTGTTAGGAAGTATATTCTAACAATGAACAACACATACACTCTATGACCCTCAGTATGTATCCAACAGAAAGGGATATGCATGTTCATCAAAAGACAGGCACGAGTGTTCATAGGAGCACTATTCATAATAGAAAGAAATTACTGGGAAACAATTCAAATGTCCATCAACAGTAGAACAGCTTTTTCTTTAATTTTGGCAAATCTATACAATAGAATACTATGTAGCAATGAATACATGAGCCACGGCTACATCCACATGAATTATATCTCATATAAGGTTGAGCAAATGAAGCCAAAAACAAAAGAGGGAATGCTGTATAATTCTATTTACATAAAGATTTAATACAGGCAAACCTCTTCTCTGCTGTCAGAGCCCAGGACAGAGTCAGTGACCCTTGTTGTGGGAAGAGGTACAAACAGTACCTGAAACAGACACTCAGGGAGCTTTCTGATTCTGCTGTCAGCAATGCTCTATATCCTGACCTTAATGCTGAACACAATGATG
Organism: Lasiurus cinereus; assembly: GCA_011751065.1. Taxonomy (NCBI): domain Eukaryota; kingdom Metazoa; phylum Chordata; class Mammalia; order Chiroptera; family Vespertilionidae; genus Lasiurus; species Lasiurus cinereus. Next base: position 3,056,658 of record JAAGEH010000367.1, read on the forward strand.
TGCTCACTTTGTGATGATTAATCAAGCTGGACACTTAAGATCTGTGCATTATTTTGTATGTATTTTATACATCAACAAAACATTTCTTTTAAAATATGTATTTTTAAATTACTTAATTACTCTTCAAAGTGTCAGGTACTTGAGCTGCTGCCCCAAAGTTAGAGGGATCCTTAATTCCTATCATTAGCTCTTGACATGTCCAAATGATTCTTTGGCTACTTTTCATAATGGAATCAAGAGGCACTAATCTCATTTTCACCTGTCAGCAGGCACTATCAGAATGCTTTTGGCCATTAGTCTCCCACTGCTGCAATCAGTCAGAAACTTGTAAAGCACCCAAAAGGAGGGGGAAAAATAGTGCTACTTTAGTTCTTCTCATCCCACACAACTTTACCAACCTCGTGCCAAATCCTCCATACCTGAGGCCAAAGGCTGCCTTCTCCAAGAGGCCATCGCAGACTTCTCTAGCCAACACAGACTCCCATTCTCTGAACAAAATTGCTGCATGTATTCATGCACTCATTCATCCATCCACACATCCATCTAAACATTTCTTGATCACCTACCATATGTCAGACTATGTGCTCAAGATATGAAACTGAATAACACAGAATTCCTTTTATTGAGGTGGAAAACAGAGCAGGATTATTATGAGAGAACACATATACAGAGAATAGTCAGAACATAGGAAAAAAACAGGTAAGCCTATTTTAAGGAGGGGTTACTTCTTAGAAGAAGTTTCATATAAATATGCTTTAAAGAATGAGTGAAAGTCAGCCAGTCAAATTAAGATAAAGACAGCTCCTAACAGGGCATCTCATGATTAAAGATATGGAAGCAATAAAAGACCTGATATGGAAATGTGGGTTCTACCACATGGGGAATTACAGGCACCCCTATATAGTCAGAGTAAAATCTGAAAAAGAGCAGAAAAAGAGAGAGAAGATCACAAAGGTATCTGCAAACCATGTCAAACACGTAAGACTTCACGCCAGAGAAGAGCAGTCACTATGGGTGGTGAGCCGAGGAAAGGCATGGTCAAGTTTGTCATCAAGGAACTGTCTGGGAAATGGAGAAAGAGGAAAGGAGGTATCATCATAGACCTACTTGAACAAAAACACTTTTGAAATAGGGCTGGAAAGGAGAAAATTTCAAGAAATGTTTAGGTGGTAAAATCAGAAAGACTTAGTGACTAGTTTGGTGTGATGTGAAAGTGGGGAAGGAGAAAGGAAAGTCCATGAAAACTGACAGATTGGTGACAGCAACTGAAAAAAACATACAATAGGAAGAGAAGGTGGGAATAGACAGAAGGAAGATGATGAGGTCAGCACTGGAGGTACCAACTGTGAAATGCCTAGGGAACTTGAGGGAATACAAGAATGTGTTCAGTAGGAGTTAAACACCTGAGAGTCTGGCAGGAAGAAACTTTGGCTAAAGGTAGAGAAGGACCCATCAGCACATATTTGAAACTGAAATCCTAGAGTGTATGAAATCACAGAATGCATGTGGCATGCAAATACAGAACCAAAGACTCGGAAACACCAACATTAAGGAAGAAGTGGAAGAAGAAGGGTGTATGAATAGGACAGAAGAGGAATGGGCAGAAAGGTCACTCAGTGAATGAGAAAAGTGTGATGGTATCAATGCTAAGGCAGTGGTAACTTTTAAAACACTAGTGATGAATTAGTAGTCCCAAGTGAAGAATCCAGAGGTCCAGGAAGTCATTGATGACATCAGTGAGAGCTTTCAGACTTCGGGTCACTTCCAGCAACATGGCAGAGTAGGCTGATATAAACCTACATCACAACACTCTTAAAGAAACCTGGATGAAAGATAACCCGCCCCTAAACTTTTAATACACATCAGAACTTGAGGAAGTAGATGGGGGAAACAGAGAGAGATACTGTCAAGCAAGAGAAACAAAGACTAAAATCCAAGTCTGTATAAAGGAGCCCATGACAACATTGGACTGGATAATAAGCCCTACGATCCAGGTATTTACTGTCCTTGAAGGGACAGGAGCTGGAACTAAGGGTTCTAAATAAAGCTGGACATCCAAGGACTGAAATATATATGACAAAAGGATAAGAGAAACTTTATCTACCAGCCCAGAAAAAAAATAAAAGGTGTGCTGTTTTTCAGGGCTCTGGGCAGAAAAGGAAAAAACAAAAAAAAAAGCCCCATGCAAGAAACTAAAATTCCAAGCCTGCACTACCCAAAGTGAAGAGTAATGGTATTTCAAATCCAAGTTGAAAAATAATATAAAACTGGTTTTGGAAAGCTGTTTTCTTTTCAAAAATAGTGATCGTTCCCCAACCAAGGGCCCAAGAGACAACACTTGACAGATATAAGCTCACACTATAAAGAAAATTATAAAACACAAGGAAACAAAACAATGAGGGAGATTCAGCCAACCATAAATGGGAAAATAGGAAGTTACAGAAAAATCAGAGAGGCCATAAAATAATAATTAAAAAGTATAGGAAACATTATGAAATGAGACACTTTATTATGGGAAAAACATAATAAAGAAACTATTAAAAAACAAACATAGTTCTCAAAAGTAAAATTTCAATGTATGAGCTCAACAAAGTATCAGATGCCAATGAAAAGAGAATTTGTGAAATAAAAGGTAAATATGAAAGATTATCCAAAATTTAGCATGGGAAGATAAAGAGATGACTATATGAAATAAAAGACATGTAGCAAGGGGGACAGAATAAGATCCATGATGTAAACTAATAGAAGTTCCAGAAGAAGAGAAGGGAGGGGAGGGGATGAAGGAAAGGCAATAAATAAAAATGAATACCTGAGAATTTTCCAGAACTAGGAAACAAAATAAGTGCGTGAATTCTTAACATGAATAAAGTCACTGAGTCTGAAGGATTTTAAATAAAATATAACTACACATTGATTATATGTAATATGTATAATGTATATTATTATGAAAACACTCAAATCAAGGAGAAAACAATCTTTAAAACAAGAGAGAAAAAAGATTATTCTCAAAGAAGTAAAATATTTAGAGCAAACTTGTCACAAGTAACAGTAAATTATAGAAGACAATGAAATCTCTATCAGTCTGCTTGGGCTGTCATAAAAAGTTTTATACACTCAGATGCTTTAAACAACAGACATTTATTTTCTCACAATTCAGGAAGTGAGAAGCCCATAATCAAGGTGCTGGAAATTTTGGTTTCTTTTATATATATATATATATATATTATTTATTTCAGAGAAGGGAGAGGGAGAGAGATAGAAACATTAATGATGAGAGAGAATCATTGATCAGCTGCCTCCTGCATAGCTCCCACAAGCCCACCACTAGGGCATGTGCCCCGACTGGGAATTGAACTTATTCATAGCTTGACACTCAACCACTGAACCACATTGGCCAGGTGAACATTTGATTTCTTTTGAGAACTCTCTTTCTGGCCTTCTCACTGTGTCTTCAAAGGGACTTTCTTCTGGACTCATGCAGAGAGAGAGAGAGAAGAGATCGACCTGTTATCTCTTCCTCCTCTTATAAAGACATCAGTTCTATCAGATTAAAGTCCTACTCTTGTGACCTCATTGAATCTAACTCCCTCCCAAAGGTCCTAACTCTAAATACAGTCACATCAGGGCTAGAACTCCAGCATATAAATTTGGGGAAGAGGGAAGGGACACAATTTAGTCTTTAACTTCACAGTGTTAAGCGAAAAATAACTGTAAGCTAGAATTCTATACCCAGATCAACTATATTTATGCCTCAGGAATAAAGCCTAACTAAAGACATATTCAGACAAAATTAGAAAAGTCCTACCTCTAAACCATGACCCTCTATTAAGCTTAGCAGTACACTAATTGAAACTAGAAGAAATGAGTGAATAGAAGCAATAAACCAACTAAATTGATAAAGTATTCATTCAACCAATATTGATTAAGCATTCTTCTTCTATGTGCCAGGGCCTGTTATATTTGATGTAGATACCAACAATAAATAAAGCAAAACCCCAAATTTGTTACATATAATCTACTAATCTAGTAGATGGTGATAAGTGCACTGAAGGAACATACAGCAAGAAAAGAGGACAGAGAATAGAGAGGTTCTAGTCTATATTTTTAACTCTAAATATGCACTGATTGTTAAAAAGTAATAATAGTGTTGAATTGTGAGGATTTAAAAATAAGGGCAACTTATTTGGAAATAGAGGCAACAAGGATTATTTATTGTTGTTGTTTTTTATTGTCTAAAGTGTTACATATGACTCCTTTTTTCCTAATTGATCCCCTCCCCCACCCCTTCCCAGCCCAGGCAGGCTCCCACTGCCCCAGTGTCTGTGCTCATTGTTTATGCTAATATGCATGCATATAAGTTCTTTGGTTGCTCTCTAACCCCCACCCCCGCTCCTTACCTTTTGTCTCTAGAATGATCTATTCTGTTGGTAATTATATCCCACATATGAGTGAGATCATGTGATATTTATCTTTCTCCACTGGCTTATTTCACTTGGCATAATGCTCTCCAGTTCCATCCATGCTGTTGCAAATGGTAAAAGTTCCTTCTTTTTAATAGCAGCATAGTATTCCATTGTATAGATGTACCACAGTTTTACAATCCACTCATCTGCTGATGGGCACTTAGGCTGTTCCCAAATCTTAGTTATTCACTGTGGAGAACAGTATGCAGGTTCCTGAAAAGTTTAAAATGGAACTCCCATTTGACTCAGTAATCCCACTTCTAGAACTATATCCCAAGAAAACAGAAACACCAATCAGAAAGGATATATGCACCTCTATGTTCATAACAGATTATTTGAATCAGACAGGTTTTAAAGGCCCAGAAATCAGTGCTGGGGAAACAGAGTCAAGTTTTAAGGCTCTTTCCATGTTTCCCCTCTGCCATCTTCAAGTGCCAGCTTATCCTCAGACTACCCACAGTAGCAAGATGACTGGAGTTACTAAAGTCCTCATGTAGACTCAATAGAATCTACTGGAAGAAGCAGAATACTCAATGGGCAAAAATTAAACTACTTCCCCTAAGAACTGGAATAAGACAGGGATACCCAATCTCACCACTCCTGTTTGACATAGTACTGGAAGTATAAGCCATTGCAATTGGACAAGAAGAAGAAATAAAAGGCATCCCATTTGGAAAAGAAAAAGTGAAACTGTCCTTATTTGCAGATGAGATGATATTGTACATAAAAAACCTGAAAGACTCCATCAAAACCCTAATAGACTTAATAAATGAATTTGGCAATTTAGCAGAATACAAAATTAATGCCAAGAAATCGATGGCATTTCTATACACCAATAGTGAACTCACAGAAAGAGAGACTAAAAAAGCAATCCCATTTACCATCACATCAAAAAAAATTAAGATACCTAGGAATAAACTTAACTAAGAAGATAAAAGACCTATACGCAGAAAACTATAGGACACTGGAAAAAATAGATAGAGGAAGACATAAACAGATGGAAAAACATAACATGCCCATGAAATGAGAGAATCAACATCATTAAAATGTCCATACTACCCAAAGCAATCTATAGATTCAATGTACGCCCCATTAAAATACCAATGGCATATTTCACAGGCCTAGAAAGAACTCTCAAAAATTCATCTGGAATAAAAAAGGACCCTGAAAACCCATAGCAATCATGAGAAAGAAAAACAAAATAGGTGGGATCTCAATACCAGATTTCAAGCCACTGTTCTCAAAACAGCCTGGTACTGGCACAAGAACAGACACATAGAACAAGGGAATAGAATAGAGAATCCAGATGTCAATCCAAACCATTATGCTCAATTAATATTTGATAAAGGAGGCATGAACATACAATGGAGTTACGACATTCTCTTCAATAAATGGTATTGGCAAAATTGGACAGATGCATGCAAAAAAATGAAACTAGACCACCAATTTACACCATAAACAAAAATAAACTCAAAATGATACAGGACTTAAACATAAGACAGGAAACCATAAAAATTCTAGAGGAATCCACAGGCAGCAAAATCTCAGACATATACCGAAGGAACTTCACAGATATTGCTCTTAGGGCAATGGAAGCTAAAGAGAAAATAAACAAATGGGACTACATCAAAAGAAACCATCAACAAAACATCAAGAAAGTTCACTGGCCAAAACCGGTTTGGCTCAGTGGATAGAGCATCGGCCTGTGGACTGAGAGGTCCCAAGTTCGATTCCGGTCAGGGGCATGTACCTTGGTTGCGGGCACATCCCCAGTAGGGGGCGTGCAAGAGGCAGCTGATTGATCTCTCTCTCTCATCAATGTTTCTAACTCTCTATCTCTCTCCCTTCCTTTCTGTAAAAAAAAAAAAATCAATAAAATGTATTAAAAAAAAAAAGTTCACTGTATGAGAGCACATATTTGCAAATGTTATCACTGATAAAGGTTTAATCTCCAAAATCTACAGCCAACTTATACAACTTAATAAAAGGAAGATAATGGTCCAATAAAGAAATGGGCAACAGACCTAAATAGAATCTTTTCGAAAGAAGACAGAAGGAAGACCAAAAAACACATGAAAACATGCTCAAAGTCACTAATTATCCCAGAGATGCAAATCAAAATGACAATGCGGAACCATCTCACACCTGTCAGAATGGCTGTCATCAAAAAATCAACAAATGGGGGAGAGAAAATGGCGGCAGAGCAGACAGATGCGCCTGAAGCTTTGTCGCTGAGGGAGAGAGAGCAGTTGAGAGTCGCACGGGGAGTGTTTGTTGGCAAGTTAAGAGTCAGTTAACCTCCAGGAGAAGGCGGGGAACTGCTGGACGGGGCTCTCCCGGGCAGGCAGCCCCACTGCCACGGGGTTTTTGTCGGCAGGAGCCACCAGCGAGAACGCGGAAGCCGCGCCATCTTGCAGAGGGAGGTGAATGTCTGCGGCAGTCTGAAGCCTTCGGCAGAGCCACCCATCGAGCAGCCGGGGACCCAGGGACCCAGAACTCTGCTCTCCAATCGGTGCAGACACTCGGCGGAATCAGAGTTCCACAGCGCATGCGGAAAGGTCAGATTTCGCCTGAGATAAGGGGGAGGTGGATGTCTGCGGAGGTCTGAAAGCTGCAGCTGGCGGAGGCACCCACTGAACAGCCAGGGACCCAGAGTGCGGCTTCCCAGGCGGCGCGGACCACAGGCGGCGGATTCAGAGATCCACGTGGCGTGCGGAAGGGTCAGATTTCGCCTGGGGCAGGGTGAGGACTCCTACCCCCGCACAAAAGAGACGCACACACTGTGGGAACTGGGCTGTGGGAAAACTGCCTCTGGAGAGGCCCGCAGAGGTGGTCAGGGTGAGATCCCTGAGTGTGGAGGCAAATTCTCTGAACTGTTGACAGAGGGGAGCTCTGGAAAATGACTCGTTTTTTTTCTGGGGCAGAGGGACAGCCTGGGAGTTATTACAGTGTTCCGGCTGCAAAATCCCCACAAACTGGCTTTGAGAACCACAGAGTAGCAGGATCTGAGCACAGCCTAGAGAGGTCCTGTGCTTTGTCTCAGAGATCAATTCCAAAACACTGCCACCCAGTGGATGACACACAAATTGACTCTCACATAACCACAAAAGAATAAAGAGATTAAAACACCCAGAGGGGAACACAGGGAACTGCAATACCTTCCCTACTAGGAAACAGGAGTGACAAGCAGAATAATAGTGGAGGTGAAGGACCATTCTATTTTTTTTTCTTTTTTTTTAATTTCTTTTTTCATTTTTAAATATTTTAATTGAAACAATTTTTTTTCTTTCTGCCTCAATTGATTTTACCTTTTTAATTATTACATTTTTGTTTTAAACTAGTATTATTAATTACTACTATTACTTCACCTTTTTGGGAAAAAACAAGTGTCATTTTCTTTTCTCTTTATTTTATTTCGGGATTAGAGTTCTACATTCTATTTTCATCTTTCCTTTAGCATAATTTTACTCCAACTCAACTCTACCTTTATGCCAACACTTTCCTAACTTTCCCCATTTTGTTGTCTTGTTTCTCTTTCCCTTTTCCAACTTTAGATTCTCCCTATTCTTTCTCTTTACCTGGTTAAAATTTCACCCCATTTATATATCTAATTTCAAATCCCCTACTACAAGTCCACATATACCTCTCTCTTCTTGTCTTCACTAGCCAAAAAGTTGTTTTTTCTCTATGTCCTTTTGTTGCTATTTGCCTGAAAAGTGATTATATCGATTTTTTGAAATTTTTTGTGAGATTCTTTTAGTTTATTCTACTGGTTTTATTTTGCTTTTTGCTTGCTTTGTTTTTTACTTCTCTTTTCCCTCACCTCCCTCAATACCAGTTGCTATTTGCAGTATGTATTAACTTCTGGGTACTGGTTGCTGGCCTTTATTAGGATTAGTGACTGTTCTATTGTAGTTATCTCCTGACATCTACATTTTTGTTCCCCTTTTCTCTCTTATACGCTTTCTTTTCTCTCTGACTTTTCTCTCTTCCTCTTTTCTTCTCCTTCTCCCTTTTATTTTCTTATTTTATTTTCTTATTTTATTTTATTTTTTTGTTCATTTATTTTTTTTCTCCCTCTACCAATTTGATTTTGGCATTTCTTTCTTTTCTTTTTTCCTCATTTTCCTCTTCTTCTTTCTCTATTTACCCCTAATTTGTCTTTCATTGGTGGTCACCCTATTTGTGATTATTAAAATCTTGAATACATTTCTACTCTGTGCCTTGTGTGCTGTACCCATCGTGTTGTAGTTTGTGCCTTTCAATCAATGTAGGAGAGAGAACTACATAACCAGACACCCGGAGAAGAAAGACCATGGGCAGAAAAAGAAACAGCCCACATAAGACAGAAAGGCAGGTTTCACCAGAAAAGGAAGTAAATGAAATAGAAGCAGAAATAAGCCTGCCAGAGAAAGAGTTCAGAGAAATGATCATAAGGTGGATGAAAAGAATCGAAGACAAAATCGACAATCTGAGTAAGAGCCAAGAGGAAATGAAGAAGACCCAAGAGGAGCTGAAGAAACAGCAAGAAAAAATGCAGAAGAACCTAGAGGAGGTGCAGAATAAACAAGAAGAAATGAAAAATGACATCACTGCTATAAAGAACTCAATAGAAAGCATCAAAAGTAGACTAGAAGAAGCAGAGGACCACATCAGTGAGCTAGAAGACATGGTAGGAAAAAATACCAAGTACAGCAGCTTCTAGAAAAAAAAGTTAAAAAGCAAGAGGAGAGCCTAAGGGAACTTTGGGATAACATAAAACAAAACAACATCCGCATAATTGGGGTTCCAGAAAGAGTGGAAACTGAACAAGGATTAGAGAACGTATTGGAAGAAATAATGACAGAAAATTTCCCCAATATAGAAAAGAAAAAACCCACACAAATCAAAGAAGCTCACAGAGTCCCAAGCAAAATGAACCCCAACAAACCGACACCAAGGCACATTATAATTAAATTGGCAAACAGCAACGACAAAGCAAGAATCTTAAAAGCAGCCAGAGAGAAACAGAAAGTTACCTACAAAGGAACCGCCATAACACTAGCTACTGACTTGTCAACAGAAACTCATCAGGCCAGAAGGGAATGGAATGAAATATACAAAGTCATGCAAAGGAAGGGTCTGAATCCAAGAATACTGTACCCTGCAAGCCTCTCAATCAAAATTGAAGGTGAAATCAAAAGCTTCACAGACAAAAAAGGACTAAGGGAATATATTACCACCAAACCAGCAATTCAAGAAATGTTAAAGGGTATGCTGTAATAAAAAGAAAGAAGAAGTGAAGAAGGACCTCGGGTGTAAAAACTAAAAATGGCAACAGATTAAGTACTTATCAATAATAACTTTAAATGTAAATGGATTAAATGCTCCAATCAAAAGACATAGGGTAACCGATTGGATAAGAAAACATGATCCATATATCTGCTGTCTGCAAGAAATCCACCTCAAGAAAAGAGATGCACACAGATTGAGGGTGAAGGGATGGAACATGGTATTTCAGGCAAATGGAAATGAAAAAAAAGCTGGGGTTGCAATACTTATATCTGACAAATTAGATGTCAAAGTGAAGGAAAATAATAAGAGATAAAGAAGGCCACTTCGTAATACTAAAGGGAACAATCTAACAAGAAGAAATAACTCTGGTAAACATATATGCACCCAATATAGGAGCACCTAAGTACATTAAAAAACTCTTGGAGGATATTAAGGGAGAGATTGAAAGCAATACAATCATAGTAGAAGACTTTAATACCCCACTGTCACCATTGGACAAATCCTCTAAACAAAAAATCAGCAAAGAAACATCAATCCTAAATGACCCAGATGGAATTAATTGACATCTTCAGAACATTTCACCCCAAAGCCACAGAATATACATTCTTCTCCAGTGCACATGGGTCATTTTCAAAGATAGATCATATGTTGGGTCATAAGAAAAGTCTCTTCAAATTCACGAACACAGAAATCATATCAAGCATTTTCTCAGACCACAGTGGCATAAAACTGGAAATCAACTATAAGAAAAACAATAGAAAGAAATCAAACACATGGAGACTAAACAGCATGCTATTAAACAACGACTGGGTAACCAGAGAGATCAAGGAAGAAATAAAAAAACATCATGGCAACAAATGACAATGACAACACAACAATCCAAAATTTATGGGACACAGTGAAAGCAGTCTTGAGAGAGAATTTCATAGCCCTACAAGCCTACTGCAAAAAACAGGAAACAATGGTAATAAATTACCTAAACCTACAACTCAAAGAGCTAGAATGAGAGCAACAAGAAAAGCCCAGTGTACTCAGAAGGAAGGAAATAGTGAAGATCAGGGCGGAGATAAACAATTTGGAGGCCAAAGAAACAATTCAAAAGATCAACAAAACCAAGAGCTGGTTCTTTGAAAGGATAAACAAGATTGATGGACCTCTAGCCAGGCTCACCAAGAAGCAAAGAGAGAAGACCCAAATAAACAAAATCAGAAATGAAAGAGGAGAAATAACAACAGACCCTGTGAAAATACAAACGAATGTTAAAAATACTATGAACAACTCTATTCCAACAAATTGGACAACCTGCAAGAAATGGACATGTTCCTAGAAAAATATAACCTTCCAAAACTCAATGAGGAGGAAGCCAAACATCTCAATAGTCAAATAACTATGGAAGAAATTGAGGCCGTCATCAAAAAGCTTCTAGCAAAAAAAAGCCTGGGACCAGATGGCTACACAGGAGAGTTTTACCAAACATTCAAGGAAGAATTAAAACATATCCTCCTCAGATCATTCAAAAACATTCCAGAAGAAGGAACACTTCCAAACACCTTCTAGCATCACCCTAATACAAAAACCAGATAAAGACAACACAATTAAAGAGAATTATAGGCCAATATCTCTCATGAACATAGATGCCAAAATCCTCAACAAAATTCTAGTAAATCGGATCCAGCATTACATCAGAAAGATCATATACCATGACCAAGTAGGATTCACCACAGGAATGCAGGGATGGTACAATATCCGCAAATCAATAAACATGATACATCACATAAACAAATTGAGAGATAAAAATCACATAGTCATATCAATTGATGCAGAAAAAGCATTTGACAAAATCCAACACCCTTTCTTGATAAAAACTCTCAGCAAAGTGGGAATAGAAGGAGCATACCTCAACATCATAAAAGCCATATATGATAAACCCACAGCTAACATCATACTCAATGGGCAAAAACTAAAACCATTTCCCCTAATAACAGGAACAAGACAGGGATGCCCACTCTAACCTCTCCTGTTCGACATAGTACTGGAAGTATTAGCCATTGCAATTAAACAAGAAGAAGAAATAAAAGGCATCCAAATTGGAAAAGAAGAAGTAAAGCTGTCCTTATTTGCAGATGACATGATATTGTACATAAAAAACCCAAAGGACTCCATTCCAAAACTAATTGACTTAATTAATGAATTCGGCAATGTAGCAGGATACAAAATTAATGCTAAGAAGTCTGTGGCATTTCTATACACTAATAGTGACATTACAGAAAGAGAAACTAAAAAAGCAATCCCATTTACCATTACACTAAAAAAATTAAGATACCTAGGAATAAACCTAATTAAAGAGGTAAAAGACCTATATGCAGAAAACTACAGGACACTTAAAAAAGAGATAGAGGAAGATGTTAACAGATGGAAGAGCATACCATGCTCCTGGATTGGGAGAATCAACATCATTAAAATGTCCATACTACCCAAAGCAATCTACAGATTCAATGCACTACCCATTAAAATACCAACGACATATTCCACAGACCTAGAAAGAATTCTTCATAGATTCATCTGGAACAAAAAAGACCACGAATAGCTACAGCAGTTCTGAGAAAGAAGAATAAATTAGGTGGGATCTCAATACCAGATTTCAAGCTATACTACAAAGCAACTGTTCTCAAAATAGCCTGGTACTGGCACAAGAACAGACATATAGACCAATGGAATAGAATAGAGAACCCAGACATTCACCCAAACCACTATGCTCAACTAACATTTGACAAAGGAGGCATGAACATTCAATGGAGCCAAGATAGCCTCTTCAATAAATGGTGTTGGGAAAATTGGACAGATACATGCAAAGAAATAAAACTGGACCACCAACTTACACCAAATACAAAAATAAACTCAAAATGGATACAGGACTTAAACATTAGAGGGGAAACCATAAAAATACTAGAGGAATCCACAGGCAGCACAAACTCAGATATATGCCGAAAGAACTTCTTCACTTATACTGCTCCAAAGGCAATGGAAGCTAAAGAAAAAATAAACAAATGGGACTACATCAAAATAAAAAGCTTTTGCACAGCAAAAGAAACCATCAACAAAACAACAAGAAAGATCACTGTATGGGAGAATATATTTGCAAATGTTATCACTGATAAAGGTTTAATCTCCAAAACCTACAGCCAACTTATACAACTTAATAAAAGAAAAATGAACGATGCAATAAAAAAAATGGGCAACAGACCTAAATAGAACATTTTCAAAAGACGACAGAAGGAAGGCCAAGAGACACATGAAAACATGTTCAAAGTCATTAATCATCCGAGAGATGAAAATCAAAACGACAATGCGATACCATCTTACACCTGTCAGAATGGCAATCATCAACCAATCAACAAACGACAAGTGTTGGCAAGGATGCGGAGAAAAAGGAACCCTTGTGCACTGTTGGTGGGAATGCAGACTGGTGCAGCCACTGTGGAGAACAGTATGGAGTTTCCTCAAAAAACTAAAAATGGATCTCCCATTTGACCCTGTAATCCCACTGTTAGGAATTTATCTTAAGAAATTACAAACACCGATCAGAAAGGATTTATGCACCCCTATGTTCATAGCAGCACAATTTACAATAGCTACAATTTGGAAACAGCCTAGGTGCCCATCAGCAGATGAGTGGATCAGAAAACTGTGGTACATCTACACAATGGAATTCTATGCTGGCATTAAAAAGAAGGAATTCTTACCATTTGCAGCAACCTGGTTGGAACTGGAGAGCCTTATGCTTAGTGAAATAAGCCAGTCAATGAAGGAGAAGCATCATATGATCGCACTGATTGGGGGATAATAAAAACATTATAAACTGATGAACAAAAGGATAGATACAGAGACAGTAAAGCTTCAAACAGACTGTGAAATTACAGCAGGAAGGTTAAACTTAGTTGAGGTAGATAAGAGATCAATCAAAGGACTTGTGTGCATGCATATAAGCATGACCAATGAACATAGACACTGGGGGGTTGGGGTATGCCTGGGAGGGAGGGGGGCAATGGGGAGATATGTATAAAAAATTACTAAAAATTAAAAATTAAAAAAAAATCAACAAATGACAAGTGCTGGCAAGGATGTGGAGAAAAAGAACCCTCATGCACTGCTGGTGGGAATGCAGATTGTGCAGCCACTGTGGAGAACAGTATGGAATTTACTCAAAAACCTAAAATTGGAACTCCCATTTGACCCAGTAATCTTACTCCTATGAATATATCCTAAGAAACTAGAAACACCAATCAGAAAGGATATATGTACCCTTATTTTCATAGCAGCACAATTTACAATAGCTAAAAAGAGCCCAGGTGCCCATCAGCAGATGACTGGATCACAAAACTATGGAACATCTACACAATGGAATACTATGCTGCCGTAAAAAAAAGGAATTCTTACCATTTGCAACAACCTGAATGGAACTAGAGAGCATTATGCTAAATGAAATAAGCCAGTATATGAAAGAAAAATACCACATGATCTCCCTCATTTATGGATAATACAGAACATTATATATATATATATATATATAAACAAGATGGTGGCATAGGTGAACACCTGCACTGCTGCCTTGCACAATAATTTCAAAACCACAGCTAAAAGACAGAACGGACATCATTGAGAACCACAGGAAAGCTGGCTAAGTGGAAATTCTACAACTAGAAGGGAAAGAGGGCTCATGGAGACTCAGAGGAGCTGCAAAAAGCTGAGGTACAGAGACGCACATGGAGAGGATGGGCAAGTGACTGGCTGGCTTCCTCTTGTGGGAGATAGACTGAAACTCCCAACTGCACTGAACTCCATAACCAACTGCACCAAACCCCAGTTCCTGGTGAGACTCAGTTCCTGGGGGAGTTTGGACTGTTATGAAAGGGGAGGAATGCAGGGAAACTTAGGGGAGTTGTGAAAGACAGAGGTCTGGAGGCATGCGAGCATGAGTGAGATTGCGCACACAGAAGGCTGACTTCTGATTGTGCCACTAGCTTTCTCTAGCCGGAGAGAGACAGGACCCAACAACTGCACTGAAATCTACTTCCAACTGCACTGAACCCCTGTTTTGGGTAAAACTCTGGGGACCCAGACTCATACAGGTCCCCGGAGCACACAGAAACTCAGGGGAGCCGGAAAGGCAGAGGTCTGGAGGTGCTCGAGCATGACTGTGCAGACTGCAGTGATTACCTAGGGACACTGAGTCCCAGGGCCCTCATAGGGCAGGGCTGCTTGGAAGTCAAGGCTGTCTGCTCAGCCCTGAGACCTCTGCCCCATCCAATCTGAACACAGAGGCTGTTGCAATTTAGCAAGTCTTGTATCATAAGGCTGACTCCAGCACACAAGTTCTCCCAGCATAGACACAGCTGATCCTCAGAACAAATTGGCCTAGAGGTCAATTCCCCTCAGTGATACCAACAACAATCAAGGTTTCATTACAACAAGGCTATACACATAGTCCATAAGGGGTGCACCAAGAGAGTCCACCTCAGGTAACTAGGGAGGCGAAGCTACTGGGCCAGATAGGACACCTACCACACAAAGCTACTCTAACAACTCAGAGAAGCAGTGAAAATGCAGAGACAAAGGAACAGATCACAAATGAAAGAAATTGAGGAAAAACGACTGGATATAGAGTTCAAAACCACGGTTATAAGGTTTTTCAAGAATTTCCTAGAAAAGATGGATAAATTTAGCGAGACACAAGAGGAGATGAAAAAGGACCAACTAGAAATTAAACATACACTGACTAAAATAAAAAATATTCTACAGAGACCTATCAGCAGACTAGAGGAATGCAAGAATCAAGTCAAAGATCTGATATACAAAGAAGCAGAAAATACTCAATTGGAAAAGAAAAAAGAAATAAGAATCCAAAACTGTGAAGACAGTGTAAGGAGCCTCTTGGACAACTTCAGGTGTACCAACATCAGAATTATGGGGGTACAAGAAAAAGAGAGAGAGCAAGATACTGAAAACCTATTTAAAGAAAGAATGACTGAAAACTTCCCCCACCCAGTGAAAAAAATAGACTCACAAGTCCAGGAAGTGCACAGAACCCCAAACAAAAGGAATCCAAAGAGGACCACCAAAAGACACATCATAATTAAAATATTAAGAGCAAAAGACAAAGAGAATATTAAAAGCAGCAAGAGAAAAACAGTTATTTACCTACAAGGGAGCACCCATACAACTGTCAGCCTATTTCTCAACAGAAACTACGCAGGCCAGATGGGAGCAGCAAGAAATATTCAAAGTGATGAATAGCAAGAACCTACAACCAAGATTACTCTACCCAGCAAAGCTAACATTCAGAATTGAAGGGCAGAGAAAGAGCTTCACAGATAAGAAAAAACTAAAGGAGTTTATCAACACCAGACCAGTATTATATGAAATACTGAAAGGTACTCTTTAAGAAGAGAAAGAAGAAAAAGGTAAAGATAAAAATTAGCAACAACAAATATATATCTATGAACAATGAATCTAAAAATCAAGTGAATTAAAAATCTGATGAATAGAATAAACTGGTGAATATAATAGAATCCAGGCCATAGAAAGGGAATGGACTGACAAATCTCAGGGGGAAAGGTGTGAGGGAGGTACAGGGAGAAACTGAACAAAAATCATATACCTATGGATGAGGACAACACGGGGGTAAGTAAGGGTAAAGGGAGGAGGAGTGGGAGCGGGTGGAGGGGAGCTATAGGGGGGAAATAGAGGAACAATTGTAATAACCTGAACATTAAATCAAAAATTAATTAATTAATTAACTAATTAATTAATTAAGCTGGCCTGATGCTGGACTGGACTGTGCTCTAAAATGGAGTGGAAACTCTGGGCAATGGTTTTAATCCTGGCTCCACTGAAGACAGAGCTGGACTTCTTCCTTGGTGATCGGAGGAAGAAGAAACCTTGGAAATTCTGGGATTTAATTTCACTCAAATAAATAGCACTAATTTCACGAAGGTGGGGGGGAAGAACATTATAAACTGATGAACAAGGAGATAGATACAGAGGCAGTAAAGCATCAAACAGACTGTCAAATTACAGCGGGAAGGTTAGGGAGAGTTGGGGTAGAAAAGAGATCAACTGAAGGACTTGTATGCATGCCTATAAGCATAACCAATGGGCGCAAGTCACTGGGGGGTTAGGGCATGCATAGGAGTGGAGTAATGGGGGAGCAATGGGAAGATATGCACACATGTAATACATTAATTAAAAAATGGAAAAAATTCTCTCTCTTCAGTCTACAGAGCCACTTCTTAGGTAAAATATCAAAGACCATTATCAGTTTGAAAGGAGATTGTAAAAATAACTGACTGGAGTAGATTAAATGCTTTCATGTCTACAAGAAATTGAAGTTTTGATCATGGGATTTTAGAGCCAAATGGGACTTCTCAGAGATTTTAATATGACTCCCACATTTCATAGATGAGACTTTGTGCAAGTCAGTAGCACCAAAAATGGCAACTAAACAAAGTATTTAATCCAAGAGAAACCTTTTAAATATCTCTGTTATTGCAATGCCCTTAATAATAGAGTATATATTAATCCAGCAGTTCTCAACCTTTGTAGCATCACAGACAAAAAAATTTTACATCCAACTTCAGGTTGTTCCTGAAACTCCTGAAGCTCATCTAGGGACCATAGGATTAAAAGTCCCTCCCTTAGATATAGGTAACACACACAGTCAGATAACTATATTGAGGTTATGATTTCCCATTCCATTATTTTTTTATCTTTATTGTTGAAAGTATTACATATGTCTCCTTTTTTCCCCATTGACCTCTTCTAGCTTGCCCCCCATCCCCACCCCAGGCCTGCACCACACTTTTGTTGATGTTCACGGGTTATGTGTATATGCACACAGGGTCTTTGGTTGATCTCTTCCACCTGTCTCCCCTCTGAGATTCGACAGTCTATTCCACACTTCTGTGTCTCTGGATCTATTTTGTTCACCAGTTTATTTTGTTCATTAGATTCCACATATGACTGAGCTCATGTGACACTTGTCTTTCTCTGACTGGTTTATTTCACTTAGCATAACACTTCCTCTCCAGGTCCCTCCATGCTGTCTCAAAGGGTAAAAGAACCTTCTTTTTTACTGCTCCATAGTATTCCACAGTATAAATGTACCACAGCTTGTTTATCCACTCATCTACTGATGAGCATTATGTCAGTGTAAAATATTATTTCATGTTAGCTCCTTCTTCTACTCTAGGCTCATCCTATTGTGTTTTACCCAGTTAATATAAATTCAAATTAATATAAATTCAAGAAATTCTGTCAATTCTCAATGCTCTCCAATAAAAAGAGAAGAGCAAACTCATAATTTGAGGTAAACACAGGGAACCCTTCACCCTCTATCCAGTTTACCACTATATCCCTAGATCCAGCAGAACTCCTAATAAGGCAAGCCATCAATAAAGGCCTTTAAGTAAGTAACCAATGGAATATGTACTTTTAACCTTCCAATTTACTTTAAAAACTTACCATCTAGGAGGGATTGCTTTATTAGTATAGTATTATAGATGAAGAAATATGAGACTCAATAACTTCCCTAAGGTCATGTATATAATTAAGAGCAAAACTGGAGGTAATACCTGAGTTTCTTCATTGGTATTGGTGTTTCCAGCTATTAGACCAGTGGTACACAATAGCACTTTTCCAACTAGAAATAACTACACAAATATAAGCTACTAGAGGCCCAATGCACAAAATTCTTGCAAGGGGATCAGCCCTCACAACCCTGGCTTTGTCCGGAAGGACATTTGGCTGTCCAGTCTAATTAGCACATTATGCTTTTACTAGAGCCCTGGTGCACGATATTTGTGCACAGGGGCAGGGGGGCTGTCCTTCAGCCCAGCCTGCTCCCTCTCCAATCTGGAGCCCCTTGAGGGACGTCCAACTGCCCATTTAGGCCCAATCATCAGGCCTAAATGGGCAGTTGGACATTCCTCTCATAATCCAGGACTGCTGGCTCCCAACTTCTCACCTGCCTGCCTTCCTCATTGCCCCTAACCTCTTCTGCCTGCCAGCCTGATCACCCCCTAACCACTCCCCTGCCAGCCTGATTGATGCCTAATTGCTCCCCTGCCAACCTGTTTGCCCCTAACTGCTCTCCTCTGCCGGCCTGGTCACCCATAACTGCCCTCCCTTGCAGGCCAAGTCCCTGCCAACTGCCCTCCTCTGCTGGCCATCTTGTGGTGACCATCTTGTGTCCACATGGGGGCAGGATCTTTTGACCACATGGGGGCAGTCATCTTGTATGTTGGAGAGATGGTCAATCTGCATATTACTCTTTTATTAGATACAGTAGAGGTCTGCTGCACAGGTGGGGGCCAGCTGGTTTGCCCTGAAGGGTGTCCTGGATCAGGGTGGGTGTTCCCTTGGGGTGTGGGGTAGCCTGGGCAAGGCGCCTGTGGTGGTTTACAGGCTGGCCATGCCTCCCAGCAATCCAAGTGGAGGCCCTGGTATCTGGGATTTATTTATTTTCTATAATTAAAACTTTGTAGCCTGGAGTGGAGCCAAACCTTCTGCTTCCACAGCCACTGAAACTTTACCTTAACCTCCCCAGCCAGGCTTTGTGGAAAGATTGGCTTCTTCCATCACCAGGGGCAACCCAGGCCTCTCTCCTGCCCTCTGTGGCCCTAGCCATTTCGGTTGGGTTAATTTGCATACTCGCTCTGATTGGCTAGTGAGCGTGGTTTGTTGGTATAGCAGAGGTACGGTCAATTTGCATATTACTTTTATTAGATAGGATTATTATAGATTATTAATATACTGTGTACCTTCAAGCAAAATAGAACTTTCTTATGGATTATCTACTCATGTTGAATTATCTATGATGTCCCCCTCCACTAGCCAAGAGAATAGCATTGGTTATCTACCTTAAAAAAAAAAAAAAACTGCCTGTATATACATAAGCTATCCAGGTAGTAAAAGCATAAGAATAAGGTTTACTATTGGCAAACTGTGGCTTGTGGGCTACATGTGGCTCTTTGGACCCTTGAGTGTGGCTCTTCCACAAAATACCACGGCCTGGGTGAGTCTATTTTGAAGAAGTGACATTAAAAAAAGTGTAAATTTAAAAAATATGGCTCTCAAAACAAATTTCAATCATTGTACTATTGATATTTGGCTCTGTTCACTAATGAGTTTGCTGACCACTGGCTAGCTAATCTTAGTTAACCTCAACAGTCTTCAAATAATCGTGAGCAACTTGACATCACCTTGATCTGATATGTGGGCGGGGAGCGGGGGTCAGGGGGGAAACAACTAAGCCCTTCAGCTGAGTATAATAGGAAGAAGAAAATAACCATCATGTGATTTGTCTCTAGGCACTTCACCAGCATGGATCACTTCCCAGCTCCTTTTAGCTGGGTAAATAATAGCTTGATATGTAGCACCTGCTAAGTGAAATGAAAATGGAAAGTGCTTTAAAAGTTTTTCACTTAATGTCTTCATACTACTGTAAATGTATGAAAATTTTATACCCAGGTTTTTATTATTGTTGATTGCTAAACTGACAGGGGAAAATAATCTAAGCTGGTGCATTAATGAAATATTTTTTTCCTAAATCCTTTTTTTTATTTTTTAAAGAACAAAGCTAAACACAATTAAATAGTAAAAAGTCAGCCCAACTTTTAACTCTTTCAAGATTGAAGAGTAGAAATCAAATTGATTCTCTGTTTTGTAATATATTTTATTGATTTTTTACAGAGAGGAATGGAGAGGGATAGAAAGTTAGAATCATCGATCAGCTGCCTCCTCCACACACCTACTGGGGATGTGCCTGCAACCAAGGTACATGCCCTTGACCAGAATCGAACCTGAGACCTTTCACTCCGCAGGCCAAGACTCTATCCACTGAGCCAAACCAGTTAGGACTCAAATTGTTTCTTACATGCTTTCTTAGCCACTTGCTCTTGTCTCGAGAACCTAGCCTATGTCTTCAGGTTTGCTCCCTTGACACCATTATTTTGACCCTCTTCAAATAAATGTGTTTTCATCCCTTCAGAAACATGCCTACCAACCCAGAGAACTGTGTCAAACAGAGAAAGTGAATACCAAGACTTGTGGGCATATGCCACAAGAGGCTCCATGGAGAGCAGATGTGCCCTCATTAAACAGTGCCAACAATAATCCAAGACTCTCAAAAGTGGGTTCAACCCCACCAGTAACAACAAAAAGGAGCTCAGCATCTTCCAACAATGCTCTCTCTCACACATACTCATGAACGAGTTGCTTTAGAGGCTCACATTCATCCAAGACGTGGTGTCAGTGGTGGAATTAGTCACACCTGCCAGTGAATAGCAAATAACAACTGTATAGACACAAGTGAGTTATTGGTCATAGGCTACGGTCTCCCAGGAAGCAAACTATGCCATTTCTGCTGCTTCCAGACTTATTGAAAGGAACTTAAACTTGCAAATGATTAAGTTCCTTAATTGTGTCATCTTAAAGCATTTCAGTACTATTACCAATACCAACGGGCTGGAAGGAGCCCAGCTGCCGCCTTCAGATGCCTGGCCCTGAACTGTAGCAGTCATGCCTCTGTCCATCCCACTTCTCCCCTCCCTCATCATCAGATCCTATACAATATGTGGACTCTTACTTGTCTGATGTGAGCTACCCAGGGCAAGAGACACCCCCAGAAACAAAAGATTCTAACTCCCAGTCAGTGTTCCTTGCCTCATCACGTTGTGCCTTTGTTTTTATATAACAGGAAAAGGGAAATTGGGAGAATAAGTATAAGGTGTTTAATAGATTTCTCCCAACATTTTCAGTAACTCCTGAAAATTCAACCCTCTGCAAGATGCTAGGGATGATATGAAAAATAAATAATATGTGGTATGCGCCCTTAAGGAAATTATGTTTGGGGTCTGAAAACAAAACTTACATCACACTAAGAATATTCATTCACTGATATTTATTAACATGTGCTATGAGACAGCAAATACCCTCCCACTCAGGAGACTATAATTAAGTAAAGCTGGACTTGGAAGGGACTTCAAAAACCACCCATGAGCTCTTCACACTCAACCACACCCTGACCAAGAGACTGGTGGTGCTTTCCCTATCTTAAAATGCCCAGAACTGAACACAATATTCTAGGAGTGGTTTTACTCTTTTTTCAAGTTAATTTGCTTCTGTAAGTGAACCTACAATCTCAATAGGCTCTTAAATATTCATATTCAGATATTGGAAGATGCCAAATATAGCTTAATTTTTCTCTCACACCTTGCCCTTATTCTGGCACAGAAGTAAGAGTTGACTAGCATGCCCAAGTATAAGTATTATCTTCTTTAATTCCATTTCCCCTAATTTGGCTATATTTCAGCTGATGAAATATTGTGAGATCATAATTCTATTATCTGATTTTACTGTCCTTCCCAGCTCTGTATCCCACAAATGTGATCCATGTGCTTTCTGTATCTCTATCTTAAGTCACTAGTAAATATATTTGCCAAGAATCAAATACAAAACCAAGCTCTTTGGGGAAACACAAGAAACTGATATAGCTTTATTTGGGTGCCCTCTTTTGGTAAAGCTGTTTGGCACAAATCCAATATTAAATGCCTTTTAGATCTTCAAATGCATGATGCTTAAGATGATTCTTATTGATTATGTTGAAAAAGGAAGGGAAATCATATGCCCTAATCTAGTCACAATGAACCCAAACTGACTCATAAACAACTGTTGTTTCATTACCCGTCCTTGTAACAGAATCTTATTTCAGATTCCAATAGTCGTGTTTAGTTATTAGGGGAATGCCAACAATAGGAAATAGGACTTCAGGGGTGGGATCAACATCTAAGCATTTGTAATAAGCTCCCAAGGGATGCAATTGCTACTGGTCCATAGACCACACTCAGAAGACCAAGAGTGAAGTGTGAATAAGAGGTGAGCATATGAAAGCAGTGAATGGAGACAACTTTCTCAGGAAGTTCAGTAAAGGAGAAGGGATGAGTAATGGAATAGATAATATAAATTGTGAGTGCTGTAGGAATTAAGAACCAAGGGAAGGAGGAATCAATAGTGTTTTTAAAGAACTCCTCTATCCTAGAAGCTCACCCTGAGAGCTTTGATAAGTGTGCTAAGGGAATTCAGTGTATCATTTCAGTGCCTCTGTCCTTTCATCTTACTTGACCCAAGTGATTTAGAGTTTAAAGCTAAGTAGGAAATGTAGCGTCTGATGAACAGATTGGTCAGCAAAAATTAACATACTCCTCCATGATTCTTTCATTGACTAGTTAAACATCCCATTAGCTGCCCCATTCTCCTTCCAAGATACTTCCTGACTGCAGGGCTGCTTCTATAATACAGTTCTCTCTCATACTTTAGCTCTAAGCATCCCCAACTCATTCATAACTGTTTGATTAGAAGTTAGCCTCTGTTGACAGATTTTTATTTTTGGAAATGTCGTTGGCTATGCCAAAAAGAACGAGTGAAGCAAAGGATTAACCAAAACACTCTCCCTGATGCAGTAAAACCAAAACCCAGTTAAGAAGTAGAAAACAACAATTCCAGGTAAGCAGCCTCAACAAATTGCTACTGAGATACCCCAGTAATCTCCCAGTGGAGGAATTCAGCTCTCAGCCCCTGTCCTCTGACAACTGTCTTTGTCCTTTTCATTGGAAACTATAATTGAAGAAACTGTCACATCATCTTACTATACCCTAGAAAACAAAATCATCCCTGCAAGCCCACAAAGAATATCTGATCTGCCAAAGTCACATGATGGTCCTGAAACAAGTCAGAACTACACAGAGAACCTCCCCTTCTAGGTGGTGCCAGAGCTTTTGCTTCTAGGATTGACAAGAAAAATATTTGTAAACCATTTCCATTTCTTGGGATGGGTCAACCAAAATGATCAAATGGATTGCTGAGAAAGAGGGTACCATAGGAGGTGATCAAAACTAGCAGTCGCCAACCTTTTGGACCTCATGGACCACCAGTGGTCTGTGGATCTAAAGATATTAAGATTAAATTAGTACATCATCCTAAATGGACCAATTTAAAAGAAAGAGCATATATGCAAAAAATCATCTTTTCTGACATTTATGTCATAAAATCACAGAATGTTACAACCTGGATAGGCCTTTACAGATCAGAAAAGGATAATCTATAAAGCTTGTTTAAAATACAGATGCCCAGGCCCCATCCCACACACAATGGCCTTGACTGACCCAAACTTTCCAGGGGTGTCCAATTAATCTGCTTTATTTATAAGGTCCAGAGAAGTTAGGTGACCTTCCTAAGACTATAGATGTTTAAAGCCATACTCCATCTCATTTCAAAAGGATGTAAGGTTGATAACAGTGCTATCAATTACTTAATTTAGGACTTTTAAATCAGATTCGAGTCACTGAAAACTCTGAGGACTAATTTTATGTTATTCAGTGTAAAGTCTTATTGAAACAGTCTTGCTCTCTTATGAAAGACAATAGCCTATTGGTCACACGTAAATCCCAAATTGCTTTCCAAAGCCTAAATTTCAGAGAAGTGCTTTAAAAAGTATTTAGCAGATACTAGATAAATCAGGCAAGGAGGAGAAGAAGGACAAGAAATCATCACCAGGTTTACTTTTTTTTCCAAATTGAATGAGTATGTTTCCCAGTCCTTTCTCTGGAGAAGAGGTTTGAGGGTCTGTGTGCCATTTGCCCAATAAAGCCTTCCTTCACCAGAGAACCAGAAAGCATGCCATTGTGTTGGCTGTATCCTCTATGCCAGGAGTGTCTTGGAGGATTTAGACACTTAATAAAGTCACTCACACAATGCCTCCTGCATATTAGTCTGAAAGGATACATCAAAATACCTCGTCCTTAAAACCTCTTGGGGCCCCAGATGGAAGACAGGTGGACTTAACAAATCAACACACAGCTCCATGCAGTATATGACTGAAGAGGGGAAAAAGAAGAGGTTGGTGAAAACAACAAATTCAAGACTGACAGGATGCAGTCAGGCAGAGCAGGAGAACAGACATCTAGTTAACTTGCCCCCTGCTCCAATGCCAGCTCCAGCTGGTTCTCAGCATCGAAGTAGAACCCACTGTAGCTCTGACAGAAACTGTATAACCACAACCCAAAATGGGGGCCAAACTAGAACTCTCACTTCATGTCTGCTCTAAAAAGCTCATTTCCTTTATCTGGTCCATCAGTATCAATCTCTCAGGGCTAGAACATGGGTTTCCAGAGCCACAATCTCCTGAAATCCCAAAGCACTGCTACAGCCATTTAAAACTTCTCTTGGAACTAAAAAGTCAGACTTCATTAGTCCCATTTCAATTAGGAGTTTAGTCCATTAACACTAAATGTAAG
The DNA here is from genome assembly GCA_011751065.1 of Lasiurus cinereus. Classification (NCBI taxonomy): domain Eukaryota; kingdom Metazoa; phylum Chordata; class Mammalia; order Chiroptera; family Vespertilionidae; genus Lasiurus; species Lasiurus cinereus. Next base: position 3,081,745 of record JAAGEH010000367.1, read on the forward strand.
TATTGCTATGGTTTGAGTTAATTAGTCTACCATTTTATTCCTATTTTCCTTTCGTCAGGGTGATGCACTAACCAACTGAGCTCCCTGGCCAGGGCTGTTCACTCTGTCTCTTGTATTTTTTGTTCTTTTGTTTCTCCTTTCCTGCCTTCCTTTAAAGTTTTTTATAATATCATCTCAAGTTATCTGTTGGATTTTTAGCTATATCATGCATTATTTTTATAAGTTACTCTAAGGCTACAATCTTCATTCTTTATATCACAATATGCTTAGAGCTAATATTGTACCACTTCACGTAAAATGAAGGAATTGTGCAACTGTATGGGTCCGCTATCCTACTGCCAGATGCTATGCTACAGTTGTCATATAGACTACCTCTACATACACTATAAACTCTAAAATACAATATGAGAATCTGAGGTTGAACACTTACATGAATTTTAAAGAAATGAAGAGGGAAAACACCTTTTTCTGTTAATTCAGTCACTTATTTATTACATCTGATGCTCTTCTTACTTCCTGAAGATGAGTTTCCACTCTTTAGCCTGTGGAACCTCCTTTATCCTTTTTTGGCATGCAGGTCTGCTAGTGATCATCTTAGCTTTCTTCTATGTGAATATATTTTTATTTCACCTCCTTTCTTAAAGGACATTTTTGCCAAATAGAGAATTCTGGATTTACAGAATTTTTTTCTTTATATAGGCTCTACAAAGATGTTCTCCTACTGTCTTCTGGCCTCCATTATTTCTGATGAGACATTAAGATAATTCGAGTCGTTGTTCTCTAGTAATCAGTGTGCATTTTTCTCTAGTTGTTTTCAAGATTATTTTTCTCCTTTATCTTTTTTGTTTTGGAAGTTTAACTGAGATGGTCTTGCTTTAAATTAATCCTGCTTGGTGATCACTGAGTTTCTTGTCATTCATCAAATTTATATTTTCAGTCATTATTTAATTTTTTTGTCCAATTCTCTCATTTCTTTCAGGACTCCATTACATTAGAACTTATATTAGAACATATATTAGAGTTTTTGGTAGTCTCCCACAGGTCTTTCTGGCTCTGATTACTTTTTTATTTTTTCTCTCTGTTCTTGAGATTGAATAATTTCAACTGATCTTTAATTTCTCTGACTCTTTCTCTGTTGTGTGCATTCTGCTGTTAAGCTTATACAATGAATTTTTTGGCTTAATATAATTATTATAATACTATTATTAGAATAGAATAATAATATTTCTCCTCTGCAATTTCCTATCTTTCCCTACATTGTGAGCATATTTCTCTTTATATCCTTTACCACACTTAGAATTTGTTTGCTATTCCATCAGATGGGTCATCTTGGAGTTGGTCTCTATTGAGAACTTTTCCTAATGCAATGAGTAATTTTACATTCTGTACTGAATGTTTGAATGGTATGTTGTAGAAGTTCTGGGTTCTAAGTTTCTCTAAACATATTTTCTTTTAAAGAAGCAGTTAATTTTGCGGAAAGCAAATTATAAAGTGGTGTTTTCTTGAGGTAGTTAGCAGTTCAAATTTAAGTCCAATTGCTTTACCTTACTAAAACCAATTTCCCCACACATGTGGTTTAGGGTTCAACTATAAATTTGAACATATTTTATACATGGAACATGGAGCTCCACTCATTGGCTCACTCTTATCAGGTATTCCCCTCTTCCCAACAGCTAAGATTGCCCTGAACCTTGGTCTCTGATTATTCAAGTCAATAAAGAGTATTGCATTTTAGCCTTACCACATGACAAAGACAGAAGCCTATCCCAAGACAAAACCTGTAAAAAATGAGAAATTGGAGAGAATCCAAGATGGCAGCATAGGTAAACACCTACACTGCTGCCTCGGACAACAATTTCAAAACTACAACTAAAGGACAGAACAGACATCATCCAGAACCACAGGAAAGCTGCCGGAGTGGAAATTCTACAACTAGAAGGAAAGAGAGGGGCTCACAGAGACCCAGAGGAGCTGCAAAAAGCAGAAGTACGGAGACACGTGCATGCAGAAAGCGGGTGCCTAAAGAACCTAGCTGGTTTTCTCTGGCAGGAGGGAAACGGAGACTCCCAACAGCATTGAACTCCTTATCCTATGACACTAAACCCCAGATCCAGCTGAAATTCATACGGGGGGAATTTGGACTGTGAAAAGGGAGAAGTGCAAGGAAATTTAGGGGAGTCGCAAAAGATAAGAAGTCTGGTGGCGCACACAGCCCTGAGCGCAGGGGACAGACTGCTGATTGTGCTGCTGGCTTTCACGAGTGGGCGGGAGACAGACCCTCCCAACTGTCCACTTCTAACTCCACTAAACCCCGGTTTCAGGAGAAACCCTGGGGACACAGACTCATATGGTCCCAGAGCGCAGGGCAACCGGAGGAGCAGTAGTCTAGAGGCTCAGCAAGAGAGCGCACACGCACAGGGACCGCTCCAGCGATTACCCAGTCACGTGAGACTCAGGGGCCGTGGAGGGCAGGGCCGACTGGAAGGCAAGGCGGTCTCTTAAGCCCTGAGACTCCACCCAGCCCAAACTCAACAGAGGCTTCTGCGGATTTGCAAGTCTGGTATCATAAGGCTGAATCCAACACAGAAGTTCTCCCGGCATAGTGAAAATGCCGAGACAAGGGAAGGGATCACAAAAGAAATGGAGGAAAACAAACGACTGGATATACAGTTCAAAACCACGCTTATAAGGTTTTTCAAGAATTTTCTAGAAAAGATGGATAAATTTAGCAAGACCCAAGAGGAAATGAAAAAGAACCAACTAGAGATGATAAAGGACCAACTTGAATTTAAACATACAATGACTGATATAAAAAATATTATTCAGAGACCTAACAGCAGACTAGAGGAAGGCAAGAATCAAGTCAAAAATTTGAAATATAAAGAATCAGAAAACACTCAACTGGAAAAGCAAGAAGAGAAAAGAATCCAAAAATGTGAAGGTAATGTAAGGAGCCTCTGGGACAGCTTCAAGCATACCAACATCAGAATTGTTGGGGTGCCAGAAGAAGAGAGAGAAGCAAGATATTGAAAACCTATTTAAAGAAATAATGACTGAAAACTTCCCACATCTGGTAACAGAAATAGACTTACAAGTCCAAGAAGCACACAAAACCCCATATAAAAGGAATCCAAAGAGGACTACACCAAGACACATCATAATTAAAATACCAAGAGCAAAAGACAAAGAGAGAATATTAAAAGCAGCAAGAGAAAAACAGTTCATTACCTACAAGGGTCATACAACTGTCAGCTGATTTCTCAACAGAAACGATGCAGGAGTGGCAAGAAATATTCAACGTCATGAATAGCAAGAACCCACAACCAAGAATACTCTATCCAGCAAAGCTATCATTCAGAATTGAAGAGCAGATAAAGAGCTTCACAGATAAGAAAAAGCTAAAGGAGTTCCTCAACTCCAAACCAGTATTATATAAAATGCTGAAAGGTACTCTTTTAGAAGAGGAAGAAGAAAAAGGTAAAAGAAAAAATTATGAACAACAAATACATATCTATCAACAAGTGAATCTAAAAATTACGTGAATAAAAAATTTGATCAACAGAATAAACTGGTGAATATAATAGAATCAGGAGCACAGAAAGGGAGTGGACTGATAACTCTCAGGAGGAAAGGGGTGAGGGTGTGTACAGGGAGAGACAGGACAAAAATCATACACCAATGGATGAGGTCAACGGGGGGGATGTAAGGGTAGAGGGAAGGCTGGGAGCAAGAAGGAGGGGAGCTATGGTGGGGGGAAAAAGAGAAACAAATGTAATAATCTGAATAATAAAGATTTAATTTTTAAAAAATGAGAAATTGACCTATGCCTTTTGCTTCCTTCAAGTTTCAACTTCTCCTTCCTTAGTGATCATGTAAGGAAAGCATAGTTATTCTCTAGTGTTCTTTACAATTTTATTATAAGGCAATAGATAGTAGACAGCAATGGACCCACACCACACTCCTCTCATCAGGATCAGAGACTGTCCTTCTGTATCAAATACACATAAATTCTGAAATCCTAGCCCCTCAGGACCAACTGTATGAGATCATCAGACCATACTGTCCCATCTCTTTATCAGGGCAAGAAGCCCCTCCACACTGGGTGATTGGAGAGATTCTGCTTGACTATCTCCACTAACAAGAACACACAACTCTTAGGAGACATAGAAAGAAAAGTAAATGACCTACTTATATTACATACTTTAGCTCTTTTCATCTACTCAACAATCCTTTAAGTGAAAGCATTGTTTTCCCCATTTTACGGATGAGAAAACTGGGCCTCAGGGAATGGATCCAGGATTTAAACTCTGGTTTCTACATCTGTAAGAGCTTACATCCCTTGAATATTGTCCATTCAATCCTCAATGGCTCAAATATTGACAACTTCTTCCTTATATTTAACTGAAGTTTGCCGCCTTACAATTATCATTACTGGCTATAATGCATAATTCCAAATTGTGAGCATTAAGAGCAGGAACTATAGCTTACTTGTCTTTGCATCTCCAGTGCCTAGCACACAGTAAAGACTACCAGTAATAATGGATCAGTTAATTGATTAATGTCATTACAGACAACATCAGATAAAAGTCTATACCTGCTTCGTCATGGAAGTCTTACAGCTACTTATAGAGGCTATCATGCACTACATATTCTCCCCAACAAAGTTCTTCTTCTCCAGTCTAAATGCACCCTTAGTTTTTTAAGTACTTTCCTTATAGTATTATTTATAGAATCCTTCTAACCCTCCTGGACACACTATAGCTGATCAATGTCACATAAGATTTCTCAGGAACCCATTCCTTCTAAAGATATAGAAAATATATCTTCCCTCCAACCCATCAGAAAATTGATACTATAAAGCAAACAAGTGAACTAAATTCCAAAGTATGACTCTTCCCTCACCAACAGGAGACAAGACACATACTAGTAAACTATTTCACTTTTGGCAGAGGACAGGTATCATAAAAATAAAATAGCTGAAATTTTAACAAATCTATAAATGTTAAATGTCGGCAAACCAGAAAGTACAGAATTCCTGAGAATCCCAGACACACAGAGTGTCTATACTCATTCATCAGCTTTTTTTTCCACAGTACCCACAAAAGAAATTATTACGCTATTGACATAAGAGAATCCCCTACATTGTGCACAGGCATGAAATCTTGTCTACTTCTAGAACCTTCTCTCACACAAAACAGAAGTCATAAGTAACTAAAGAGAAATAGTCCCAGGTAAAGATACAGTGCCACTGAAGAAGAGTTAGAAGCAAAAGATGTCCTCCCCGAGGGGAAGGGAAAGAAAAACCTCTACATAGACAACTTCTTGCTTAGAAAGACAGGAAACAGAGGCCTGCTACCACTAGAAAGAAACAGGAAACACTCTCCCACCCAAGAGCCCCCACCAATGTGAGACAGAAAAAGACTCATGCCTCAGGCACACAGGATGTGCCTCAGACTGACAATGGAGCGAAATAAGAGAGAAACCCTCCCACCAACACAAGCCTCTCACTGACAAGCAAGAGCAGTCTACCCCACAAGGAAGAACAGGGGCATAGAGAGACCCATTCTTTGTTGTAGACACACAGGATCCTGCTGAAAGCTGAGGATGCAGGGGGAACATGAGGAAAACCCTATTTCTCCAGGCTCCCCAGTAAGCACAAGGTAGCAATAAGTCTATCTTACAACAAAAATCTAATCCGGCTCAATTACTATATTGACTCAATCACCCACACTAAATCCCAACATAAATGTCTCCATTTCCAGGTCTAAATACTATTCACCTCAGTCTGTATTGTTGTTTTACACATATTGTACATCATTTAATTTTTAAAAGTATAGGACCCACAAAAAGCAAGAAAAAGACTTAGTTGAAAGACATAGTAGTCAATATTACCAGAAACAGAAATGACACAGATGTTGGAATTAACAGATAAGAGACTTAAAATAACTTACTAATTTGTTTTTCAAAACCTAGAGAAAAGGCAAACATCAAGCATGAATAGATGGGTAATTTCTGGAGAAAAATGGAAACTATAAAGATAGTCAAGTGAAAATCATGATAGCAAAGAGGAATAAGGGCTTCAATAGTCGTGATTTATCAGCAGATTAGGTGCAGCACAGAAAAGGATTTATGAACTTAAACATTAGTACATAAGAAATATCCAAACTAATTGTGAAGAAAAAGGTGGAAAAACAAAGTAGAGCATCCAAGAGCCATGGAATTATATAAAATAATATAATATATATTTGGAATCCCAGACATAGATGAGAGGAAAAAGAACAAAACACAAAATGTCTATGGAAATAATAGCAAAGAATTTTCCAAAGTAAATGAAAAACATCAAACCACAGTTCTTTGAAATCCCAAAGCAAGGAGAGGTGCGGAAAAAGGGGGACCATAGGCACATCATAGCATAATAAAACTATTAAAAACTCAAAGATAAAGTAAAAATCTTGAAGGCAGCCGATGGGAGTGGGATATACATTTACACACACACACAATGCTGAGGATGACATCAGACTTCTCAACAGAAAGAATGTAAGGCAGAAGAAAATAAAATGGCATCATTAAGATACTGGGGAGTGAGAGAGAACTGTCTACAAGGAATTACATATGCAGTGAAATTATCTTCTAGAAATGAAGGTGAGATAAAGAATTTTTCAGACAGACAAAATCTAAGTGAATTTACTGCTATCATAGAGTTGTGGCTCAGTTGGTTGAGCAGCAGCCCAAGAACCAGGAGGTCACTGGTTCAGTTCCCAATCAGATACATGTCCTGGGTTGCAGGCTCAACCCCCAGTGGGGGGGCATGCAGAAGGCAGCTGGTTGGTCTATGTTTCTCTCTCTCTCTCTCTCTCTCTCTCTCTCTCTCTCTCTCTCTCTCT
>JAAGEH010000367.1:3088638-3135678 GCA_011751065.1 Lasiurus cinereus
TCTCTCTCTCTCTCTCTCTCTCTCTCTCTCTCTCTCTCTCTCTCTCTCTTTCTCTCTCTCCCATCTCTTCCTCCCACTTTAAAATTCAATTTTTTAAATGTATTTAGAGAAGAGTTGGTACCAGAAGAGATCTGAATCTACACAAAGAAATAAACTATAGAAATAGTAAAAATGTGGGTAATATGACATTTTTTCCTTAATTTTAATCTCCTTAGGAGATAACTGGCTCTGCAAAATATAATTACTTTGCAAATAGATTGAACTAGAAAAATTTGAAACTTTTAATTTTCATTTTAAGATAAGCAAATAAAGAAATATTTTCTTTAGTTTAAAAAGAAACATTTTCTTTAGTTTAGAAAAAGATAACTGCTGTCTAAAGAAAAAATAGTAAAAAATTATAGAGTTTATAGCATGTAGATATAATGATAAAACAATAAAACAAAGGATGGGAGGGAGGAAAGTATACTATTATAAGACTTTACTTTAAATATTCATTGTTGAAAATATTACATATGTCCCCTTTTGTCCCCGATAGGCCTCTTCTAGCCAGTTCTCAACCCCACCCCAGACCTTCACCACCCTATTAAGATTCTTAAATTATTCATAAAGAGGTATATTATTTGAAGCTAAACTATGACAAGTTACAGATATACACCCAAAGCAACCACTGGAAGTTTTTTTAAATGAGAAACACTTATCAGCCAATAATGGAGATAAAATAGAATCATAATTATATACAAATAATCTAAAAAAAGACAGGAAAAGAGTGAAACAAAAACAGAGAACAGATTGGACAAACAAAAAACAACTTGCAAAATGTTAGAAGTAAAACAAACTACATTGATGATGATATTAAATGTAAATGGCCTAAATATTCCAAGTAAAAAGCTGAAATTATGAAATTAAATATGAAAATATTTTAATATAAATATAAATATGAAATATATACTAAGAGTAAAAGACAGAAATGTCACACAAAAGTTGAAATATCTATAATATAATGCAAAGTTGGCTTCAAAACAAGGAATATTTTCAGGCACAACAGAGCTGATTCATCAAGAATACAAATATGTATGCATCTAACAACAGAATTCTAAAATACATAAAAATGGTGTTTCTCCTTCATTGACTGGCTTATTTCACTTAGCATAAGGCTCTCCAGTTCCAGCCAGGTTGCTGCAAATGGTAAGAATTCCTTCTTTTTAATGACACCACATGATATCACTCATTTGTGGATAATAGAGAACATTATAAACTGATGAACAAAAGGATAGATACAGTGGCAGTAAAGTATCAAACAAACTGTCAAATTACAGCAGGAAGATGAAGGAGAGGTGGGATAGATAAGAGATCAACCAAAGGACTAGTATGCATGCATATAAGCATAACCAATGAACACAAGACACTGGGAGGTTGAGGTATACCTGGGAGAAGTGGGGGAGGCAATGGGAAGATATGTATATATGTAACACAATAAAAAAGAAATAAATAAATAAAAGCAAAAAAATAAAATACATAAAAATGGGAAGAAAAATGACAGAATAGATGGACATGTCCCGAGCCTTGCCTCTAAGCTGACAGAAAGAACAGCTAAAGGTCACACCAGGAGTGTTTGTTGGCAAGTTAAGGGACAGTTATAATCCAAGAGAAGATAGGGGACTGCTGGATGGGGCTCCCCTGATCGGGCATCCCCACTGCTGCTGGGTTCCCTTCCTGAGCTGCCAGCTTGGATGCAAAGACTGTGCCATCTTGAAAGGGAAAGTGGATATTTACGGAAACCTGAAAATCTACAGCTGCAGCACCCAACGAACAGCTGTGAGCCCCAGAATACAGGTCCCCAATTGCCACAAACACTTGGATAAAGAGGAGCTCTACATGCCACATGTAACAGAGAGAGATTACTACATAACCAGATACCTGGAGAAGAGAGACCATGGGCAAACCAAGAAGAAAGAGTCTGCATATAAAAGAAAAGCAGGCATCAACAGAAAAAGAAGTAAATGAAATGGAGGAAAACAACCTGCGAGAGCAAGAATTCAGAGAAATGGTCATAAGGTGGCTGAAAAAAAATGGAAAACAACTTCAACAATATGACTAAGAACCAAAAGGAAATGAAGAAAAACCAAGAGGAAATGAGGAAGAAAGAAGAAGACATGAAAAATGGCATCGCTGCTGGAAAGAACTCAATAGAAAGCATCAAAAGTAGACTAGAAAAAGCAGAAGGGGGAAAATCCAAGATGGCGGCATAGGTAAACACCTACACTGCTGCCTCGTACAACAATTTCAAAAGTACAACTAAAAGACAGAGCGGATATCATCCAAAACCACAGGAAAGCTGGCTGAGTGGAAATTCTACAACTAGAAGGAAAGAGAGGGGCTCACAAAGACCCAGAGGAGCTGCAAAAAGCTGAGGTAGGGAGAAACGCGTGTGTGGAGAGAGTGGGTGCTGGAGTACCTGCCTGGTTTTCTCTGGCAGGAGGGAAACAGAGACTCTCAAAGGCATTGAACCACTTATCTTATGGCACTGAACCCCAGATCCAGCTGAAACCCATACGGGGGGAGTTTGGACTGTGAAAAGGGAGAGGTGCACGGAAATTTAGGGGAGTTGCAAAAGATCAGAGGGCTGAAGGTGTGCACGGCACTGCGCAGAGGACAGACTGCTGATTGTGCCGCTGGCTTTTGCCAGTGGGCGGGAATCAGACCCTCCCAACTGTGCCACTTCTGACTCCACTAAGCCCCTGTTTAGGGTGAAACCCTGGGCACCTAGACTTGTGTGGTCCTGGAGCACAGGGTAGCCGAAAAAGTGGCGGGCTAGAGGCACTGCGGGCACGCACACACAAGGACCGCTCCAGCAATTACCCAGTCACATGAGACTCAGGGGCCGTGGAGGGTAGGGACGACTGGAAGGCAAGGCGGTCTCTTAAGCCCTGAGACTCCACCCATCACAAGCTCAACAGAGAGGCTTCTGCGGTTTTGCAAGTCTGGTATCATAAGGCTGAATCCAACACACAAGTTCTCCTGGCAGAGTGAAAATGTCGAGTCAAGGGAAGGGATCACAAACAAAAGAAATGGAGGAAAACAAACGACTGGATATACAGTTCAAAACCACGCTTATAAGGTTTTTCAAGAATATGCTAGAAAAGTTGGATAAAGTTAGCGAGAGCCAAGAGGAGATGAAAAAGGACCAACTACAGATGCAAAAGATCCAACTAGAGATGGAAAAGGTCTAACTAGAGATGAAAAAGGACCAACTAGAAATTAAACATACACTGACTGAAATAAAAAATATTATAGAGTCCTAACAGCAGACTAGAGAAAGGAAAGAATCAAGTCAAAAATCTGAAATATAAAGAATCAGAAAACATTCAACTGGAAAAGCAAGAAGAGAAAAGAATCCAAAAATGTGAAGATAATGTAAGGAGCCTCTGGGACAGCTTCAAGCGTACCAACATCAGAATTGTGGGGGTGCCAGAAGAAGAGAGAGAGCACGATACTGAAAACCTATTTAAAGAAATAATGACTGAAAACTTCCCACATCTGGTAAAAGAAATAGACTTACAAGTCCAGGAAGCACACAGAACTCCATATAAAAGGAATCCAAAGAGGACTACACCAAGACATATCATAATTAAAATACCAAGAGCAAAAGACAAAGAGAGAATATTAAAAGCAGCAAGAGAAAAACAGTTCATTACCTACAAGGGAGCACCCATTCAACTGTCAGCTGATTTCTCAACAGAAACGATGCAGGCCAGATGGGAGTGGCAAGAAATATTCAACGTGATGAATAGCAAGAACCTACAACCAAGAATAATCTATTCAGCAAAGCTATCATTTAGAATTGAAGGGCAGATAAAGAGCTTCACAGAGAAGAGAAAGCTAGAGGAGTTCATCAACTCCAAACCGGTATTATATGAAATGCTGAAAGGTACTCTTTTAGAAGAGGAAGAAGAAAAAGGTAAAAGACAAAAAATTATGAACAACAAATACATATCTATCAACAAGTGAATCTAAAAATTAAGTGAATTAAAAATTTGATCAACAAAATAAACTGGTGAATATAATAGAATCAGGAGCATAGAAAGGGAGTAGACTGATAATTCTCATGAGTACAAAAATCATAAAGCATCAAACAGACTGAAATTACAGCAGAAAGATTAAAGTTAGGTGAGTTAGATAAATGATCAATCAAAGGACTTGTATGCATGCATATAAGCATAACCAATGATCACAGACACTGGGGGGTTGGGGTATGCCTGGGAGGGAGGGGGGGGCAATGGGGAGATATGTATAAAAAATTAATAAAAATTAATTTAAAAATTTTAAAAAATTTGATCAACAGAATAAACTGGTGAATACAATAAAATCAGGAGCACAGAAAGGGAGTGGACTGATAATTCTCAGGGGGAAAGGGGTGAGGGTGTACAGGGAGAGACTGGATAAAAATCATACACCTATGGATGAGGTCAAGGGGAGGGAAGTAAGTGCAGAGGGAAGGGTGGGAGTTGGGTGGAGGGGTGCTATGGGAGGGGAAGAGAAACAAATGTAATAATCTGAATTATAAGGATTTAATTTTAAAAAGTAAGCAAACTAACTACTAGATCCAGAGTTTTAAAAAAAAAAATGGTTATAATGTTGCTCCAGGGTCTTAATGAGAGCTGCAAGAAACTTAATGAGACTTTCAGGAATCTTAGTGAGAAGTTAAAGAATTTTAGTGAGAACATCAAAGACATGAAAAAGGACCAGTTAGAAATTAATACATGAATTGAAATAAATAATAATTCATAGGTATTCAACAGTAAAGTTCAGGATTCTAAGAATCAAATCAATGATTTGGAATATGTAGTAGCAAAAAACGCCCAATCAGAAGAGCAAAAAGAAAAAAAGAATAAAAAAATATTAAAATAGTATAAGGAACCTCTGGGACAATTTCAAGCATACCAACATTCACATAATGGGGATGCCAGAAGGAGAAGAGACAAAACAAGATATTGAAAACCTGGTTGAAGAAATAGTGACAGAAAATTTCCCTATGTGGTGAAAGAAATAGATTTACAAGTCCAGGAGGTGAAGAGAGTTCCAAACAAGAGGAACCCAAAGAGGCCAACACCAAGGTATGACACAATTTAAATAACAAGGATTAAAGACAAAGAGAGAATCTTAAAAACAGCAAGAGAAAAACAGTTAGTTACCTACAAAGGAGTGCTCATATGACTATCAGATGATTTCTCAATAGAAACTTTGCAGGGAGTGGCAGGAAATATTCAAAGTGATGACTAGGAAAGACCTACAACCAAGATTACTCTACCCAGCAAAGCTATCATTTAGAATGGAAGGTTGAATAATGAGCTTCACAGATGAAAACAAACTAAAGGAGTTCATCACCACCAAATCAGTATTACATGAAATGTTGAAGGGTATTCTTTAAGAAGAAGAAAGAGAAATAGAAGAAAAATATATAAACAATAAAATGTCAATAAATATGTATCTATCAACAATTAAATCTAAAAATCAAAATAAACAAAAAAGAAATCTAATGAACAAAATAAACTGATGAATAAAATAGAACTAGTGGCATGGAAACATAGAAAAGACTGATGAATCTCAGAAGAAAGGGGGGCGGGGGGCAGGAAGAGATTAAACAAAGATCTTATATAAATATATGCATGATTTATGGACATAGACAATAGGGTGGTGAAGGCCTGGAGTGCTGCAGGACCTAGGTAAGGGGGAGTAATGGGGGGAGGGGATGGGGGGAAAGAAGGACATCTGTAATACTCTCAACAATAAATAATTTTTTTAAAAAGACAGTGACTCAGAGTACCCTTCTCTATAACAACCACCCACCAGCAACGAAGGAAGGAAGGAAGGAAGGAAGGAAGGAAAGAAGGAAGGAAGGAAGGAAGGAAGGAAGGAAGGAAGGAAGGGAGGGAGGGAGGGAGGGAGGGAGGGAGGGAGGGAGGGAGAAAGGAAAGAAGAAAGGAGAAAGAAAATAGACCAATTATATTTATGTTAAAAGAAAATACTGATTAAGAACAAAAGCAGAGAAAGAGATGAAAAGTACTGGAATGGGATGATGCATTATGTGGTATTTCCACTGAGTTGACATCTAAGCTAAGACTAGAAGAAGGTGGATATAGTGTTATGTACCACACCTGGGCAAGATGTTCTAGCAGAGGAAGGAGAATATTAAAAGCAGCAAGAGAAAAACAGTTTATTACCTACAAGGGAGCACCCATATGACTGTCAGCTGATTTCTCAACAGAAACAATGCAGGCCAGACGAGAGTAGCAAGAAATATTCAATGTGATGAATAGCAAGAACCTACAACCAAGAATAATCTATCCAGCAAAGCTATCATTCAGAATTGAAAGGTAAGTAAAGATCTTCACAGAGAAGAAAAAGCTAAAGGAGTTCATCAACTCCAAACCAGTATTATATGAAATGCTGAAAGGTACTCTTTTAGAAGAGGAAGAAGAAAAAGGTAAAAGACAAAAAATTATGAACAACAAATACATATCTATCAACAAGTGAATCTAAAAATTACATGAATAAAAAATTTGATCAACAGAATAAACTGGTGAATATAATAGAATCAGGAGCACAGAAAGGGAGTGGACTGATAATTCTCAGGGGGAAAAGGGTGAGGAGTATACAGGAAGAGACTGGACAAAAATCATACATCTATGGATGAGGTCAATGGGAGGGAGTTAAGGGCAGAGGGAAGGGTGGGAGCTGGGTGGAGAGGTGCTATGGAGGGGAAAAAAAGAGAAACAAATGTAATAATCTGAATAATAAAGATATAATTTTTAAAAAATAAAAAGAAACATAGAAAAAAAAAGAAAAAGCAGAGGACTGCATCATTGAGCTAGAAGACAAGGTAGGAAAAAAATACCCAAGGACAGCAGCTTCTAGAAAAAAAAATTAAAAAACAGGAGGAGAGCCTAAGGGAACTTTGGGACAACACAAAACAACATCCGAATAATAGGGATTCCAGAAAGAGAGGAAATTGAGCAAGGAATAGAAAACCTGTTTGAACAAATAATGACAGAAAACTTCCCTGATATAGGGAGGAAAAAACCCACACAAACCCAGGAAGCTCACAAAATCCCAAGGAAATTGAACCCCAAAAGACCAAAACCAAAGCACAATATAATTAAATTAGCACACACCAATGACAAAGTAAGAATCTTAAAAGCAGCCAGAGAGAGAAAGAAAGTTACTTACAAAGGAACCCCCATCAGACTAGCGACTGATTTCTCAACAGAAACTTACCAGGCCAGAAAGGAATGGAATGAAATATACAAAGTCATACAAAGGAAGAGTCTGGATCCAAGAATAATGTACCCAGCAGGGCTATCAATCAAAATTGAAGGTGGAACCAGGAGCTTCACAGACAAAAAAGGACTAATGGAATTTATTGCCACCAAACCAGCAATGCAAGAAATGCTAAAGGGACTGCTGTAAAAAAAAGAAATAGGAAGCGAAAAAGGAACACAGAGGTAAAGAATAAAAATGGCAACAAATAAGTACCTATCAATAATAACTTTAAATGTAAAGACATAGGTTAATGGATTGGATAAGAAAAGATGACTCATATTTCTGCTATCTACAGAAACCCACCTCAGAAAAAAGACACACAGAGACTAAAGGTAAAGGGATGAAAAACGGTTTTTCAGGCAAATGGAAATGAAAAAAAAGCTGGGGTAGCAATACTTATATCTGACAAATTAGATCTCAAAGTGAAGGACATAACAAGAGATAAGGAAGACCATTTAATACTAAAGGGAGCAATCCAACAAGAAGATATAACTCTGGTAAACATATACACTCCCAACACAGGAGCACCCAAATACATAAAGAAAGTCCTGGAGGATATCAAGGGAGAGACTGAAGAAATACAATCATAGGAGACTTTAATATCCCACTATCACCATTGGACAAATGCTATGAACAAAAAAATCAGCAAAGAAACATCAATCCTAAATGACTCACTAGAGAAGATGGAATTGACATCTTCAAAATATTTCATCACAAAGCCACAGAGTTCTTCTCAAGTGCACATGGGTCATTTTCAAAGACAGACCATATATTGGGTCATAGGCAAAGTGTCTTCAATTCAGGAAGACAGAAATCATATCAAGCATCTTCTCAGATCACAGTGGCATAAAACTGGAAATCAACTACAATAACAACAATCCAAAGAAATCAAACACATAGAGACTAGACAGCATGCTATTAAACAATGATTACATAACCAGAGATCAAAGAAGAAATAAAAAACATCATGGCAACAAATGATAATGATAACACAACAATACAAAATCTATGGGACACAGTGAAAGCAGTCTTGAGAGGGAAGTTTATAGCTCTACAAGCCTACTACAAAAAAACAAGAAACAATGGTAATAAATTACTTAACCCTACAACTCAAAGAGCTAGAAACAGAGCAACAAGAAAAGCCCAGTGTAAGCAGAAGGAAGGAAATAGTAAAGATCAGAGTGGAGATAAATGACATAGAGACCAAAGAAACAATACAAAAGATCAACAAAACCAAGAGCTGGTTCTTTGAAAGGATAAACAAGATTGATGAACCTGTAGCCAGGTACACCAAGAAGCAAAGAGAGAGGACCTGAATAAACAAAACAGAAATGAAAGTGGTGAAATAACAACAGACCCCACTGAAATACAAAGGATTGTTAAAAAAAATATTATGAACAACTCTATTCCAACAAACTGGACAACCTAGAGGAAATGGATATATTCCTAGAAAAATATAACCTTCCAAAACTCAATCAGGAAGAATCTAAACATCTCAATAGGCCAATAACTGTCGGAAACCAAACATTGTTCTTACTAAATGGAAGTAAACAGGAGGTCAGAAGGCTGGTCAACCTTAACTGCTCTGAAAGGTCAGAGCTAATTGCTCACTGTTTAGTTGAAACATTGTTGGCTGAAGCAACCTCTATCTGTTTGTTTCATGTTAATTTCTGTTTTTGTTATTTCCTGG
Source organism: Lasiurus cinereus (assembly GCA_011751065.1). NCBI lineage: Eukaryota > Metazoa > Chordata > Mammalia > Chiroptera > Vespertilionidae > Lasiurus > Lasiurus cinereus. The sequence goes on from JAAGEH010000367.1 coordinate 3,097,649, forward strand.
CTAGAGGTGTGTCCCAAAACCTTAATAAAAGGGAGAAAAAAGGCCAGAGCAAGTGGAAGTCCTTTCCACTAGAGGAAGGCTCCCGCCTGGCTCCCCAATATCGCCAAATTAATGTTTTCTGGTCTCTCATTTCGTTTGCGTGTGGCCTCCTTCAGAACCCGAACCCTGAACCGGGAACCCTGAACCACACGGGACGTGGAAAGAGGTTCCCACAAATAACTATAGAAGAAATTGAAGTAGTCATCAAAAAAGCTTCCAGAATACAGAAGCACAGGGCCAGACAGCTACACAGAGAAGTTATACCAAACATTCAAGGAAGAATTAAAACCTATCCTCCTAAGACTATGCCAAAATATTAAAGAGGAAAGAACACTTCAAAGCACCTTCAAGGTGAAGAATTAAAACCTATCCTCCTCAGACTATGCCAAAATATTAAAGAGGAAGGAACACTTCAAAGCACCTTCTATGAAGCCAGCATCACCCTAATACCAAAACCAGATAAAGACAACACAATGAAAGAGAATTACAGGCCAATAGCCCTCATGAACATAGATGCCAAAATCCTCAACAAAATTCTAGCAAATCGGATCCAGCAGTACATCAGAAAGATCATACACCACAACCAAGTAAGATTTATCGCAGGAATGCAAGGATGGTACAATATCCACAAATCAATAAACATGATACATCACATAAACAAACTGAGATATAAAAATCACATAGTCATATCAATTAATGCGGAAAAAGCATTTGACGAAATCCAACACCCTTTCTTGATAAAAAACTCTCCACAAGGTGGGAATAGAAGGATGATACCTCAACATAATAAAAGCCATATATGATAAACCCACAACTAACATCATACTCAGTGGGAAAAAACACTAAAACCATTTCCCCTAAGAATAGGAACAAGACAGGGATGCCCACTCTCACCACTCCTGTTTGAAATAGTACTGGAAGTATTAGCCATTGCAATTAGACAAGAAGAAGAAATAAAAGGCATCCAAATTGGAAAAGAAAAAGTAAAGTTGTCCTTATTTGCAGATGACATGATACTGTACAGAAAAAAAAACAAAACACTCCATCAAAAAAGTAATGGACTTAATAAATGAGTTTGGCAATGTAGCAGAATACAAAATTAATGCCAAGAAATCTATGGCATTTCTATACACCAATAGTGAATTTACAGAAATAGAGACTAAAAAAGCAATCCCATTTACCATTGCACCAAAAAATTAAAATACCTAGGAATAAACTTAACTAAGGAAGTAAAAGACCTACATGTGGAAAACTATAGGACACTGAAGAAAAGAGATAGAGGAAGATGTAAACAGGTGGAAATACCATGCTCATGGATTGAGAGAATCAACATCATTAAAATGTCCATACTACCCAAAGCAATCTATAGATTCAATGCACTCCCCATTAAAATACCAATAGCATATTTCACAGACCTAGAAAGAACTCTCCAAAGATTCGTCTGGAACAAAAAAAAAGACCCAGAATAGCCATAGGAATCCTGAAAAAGAAGAAAAAGTAGGTGGTATCTCAAAACCAGATTTCAAGCTGTATTACAAAATCACTGTTCTCAAAACAGCCTGGTACTGGCACAAGAACAGACATGTAGACCAATGGAATAGAATAGAGAATCCAGATATACACCCAAACCACTATGCTCAATTAATATTTGACAAAGGAGGTATTAACATACAATGGAGTCAAGACAGTCTCTTCAATAAATGGTATTGGGAAAATTGGACATGCAAAAAAATGAAACTAGACCATCAACTTACACCATACACAAAAATAAACTCAAAATGGATACAGGACTTAAACATAAGACAGGAAACCATAAAAATAGTAGAGGAATCCATAGGCAGCACAAACTCAGATATATGCCGAAAGAACTTCTTCACTTATACTGCTCCAAAGGCAATGGAAGCTAAAGAAAAAATAAACAAATGGGACTACATCAAAATAAAAAGCTTTTGCACAGCAAATGAAACCATCAACAAAACAACAAGAAAGACCACTGTATGGGAGAAAATATTTGCAAATGTTATCACTGATAAAGGTTTAATCTCCAACATCTACAGCCAACTTATACAACTTAATAAAAGGAAGATAAATGATCCAATAAAAAAATGGGCAACGGACCTAAATAGAATCTTTTTGAAAGAAGACCAAAGGAAGGCCAAGAGTCCCATGAAAACATGCTCAAAGTCACTAATTATCTGAGAAATGCAAATCAAAAATGACAACGTGATACCATCTCACACCTGTCAGAATGGCTATTACCAAAAAATCAACAAACAACAAGTGTTGGCGAGGATGTGGAGAAAAAGGAACCCTTTTTCACTGTTGGTGGGAATGAAGACTGATGCAGCCACTATGGAGAATAGTATGGAGTTTTCTCAAAAAACTAAAAATGGAACTGCCATTTGACTCAATAATCCCACTAATGGAAATATATCCTAAGAAACTAGAAACACCCATCAGAAAGGATATATGCACCCCTATGTTCATAGCAGCACAATTTACAATAGCTAAGATTTGGAAACAGCCTAGGTTCCCGTCAGTAGACGACTGGATCAGAAAACTATGGTACATCTACACAATGGAATACTATGCTGCCATAAAAATGAAACATTTCCTACCATTTGCAGCAACGTGGATGGACCTGGAGAGCATTATGCTAAGTTAAATAAGCCAGTCAATGAAAGCAACATACCACATGATCTCACTAATTTATGGATAATAAAGAACATTATAAACCGATGAATGAAAAGATAGATACAGAGGCAATAGGCATCAAACAGACTGTCAAATTACAGTGGGAAGGTTAGGGAGAGGTAGGATATATAAGAGATAAACCAAAGTACTTGTATGCATGCATATGAACATAACCAATGGATGCAAAACATTGGGGGGTTAGGACATGCATGGGATGGGGGGAGGGGCAATGGGAAGATATGTATACTTGTAACACATTAATAAAAAAATAAAAATAAATAAGTAAAAGGCATAAAAATCTAATAAGTTGAAATAAGCAGAAAAAGGCACAATTATCTTTGGAAATTCCAATATGTTTCTCAGTAATTTATACAAAAAATAAATTTTTAAAAAATCAGTAAGGATATAGGACACTTGAACACCACTATGAACCAACTTTACTGTGGTGATGCTCACATGACAACATACATTTGTCAGAAATCATCTAGCTGTTCATTTAAAAGGGGAATTTATTGGATATAGATTATACATCACTAAATATGAATTTTAAATAAAATTAACATTAGTACTGCCACCTAATTTAGAAAACAGTATAATAAAATAAGCTAATAATACTAATCTCTTAATGTGATCAGATCAGCACAGGCCTTGACCTACCTTCCTGGAAAAGACTTTTGAAGACCTAACCTATCCTATTGCCTCACACAGAATTTTATGGAGATTACATCACAGATAGACCTGCACAATAAGGTGTACATATTTCCAATCTGTACTTAGATCTCTTTCATAGGTCAGAGATTAAAAATACTACAAATTTTTAAAACATGAAGTTATGTGAAGTTTTCTTATTTGCAATGGACCACCCAGCATCTGATTCTGAGTTGTCCTCCCTAAGAACACAGAGCATTGAAAGGAGAGTTTGGGGAAGCAAAAGACCATCTGCAGTCTTTGTTGAGAATACAAACTCTCCTTCATTGTTTAGGATATTGCAGATTGTCCAGGTAAAGAAGAACCTAAATGGCAAAGATAAAGCTCCAGCTGGATCTTAGTTGCCTGGGTACAATCCCAAAGTACTAAGTAAAGAGCTCCTCTGTCTTGAATGGGAAAAGGGCTCCCTGATCTCCTCCGTGGGCAAAGCCAGGGCACAGAGGGGGCCTTCTTATAGCAAAGTAACATGCTAGCTGATGCTGCCAAAGCCTTACCGGTTCCTACCAGGGGAAGTCAATACTGGACACCCTTTTCATTGCTAAAGGTTAATCTACAAAAATATTAAATGTCATCCTGCTCTTGAAGAAGAATCTTTGGAAAAGTTCACAACGTTTCCACCAAACCCAAAATAACTTCCTTAATTATCTGTTCAGGGCTCCCAATGGGCCTCCTCTAGAGAAACATTTGTTCTCTAAGTGTTTTTTTTCTCTTTTAAATGCTGTCTTTCACCACTGTGTTTATACTTACCATAAATATATGGCATGATTAATGCAGAAAAAATAAATATGAAAAGTTTACTATCAAATTAAGGAGGGCGCTTGATAAAATGAGCCCTCTTCTTGTGAGTAATTTGAAAGAATAACTGTTTTTCATTACAACCTCAGCTTCCAGCAGGTCCTATATAAACCAATCCAGCTGTGGTTCAAGAAAAGGTCCAAAGGAGGACCCACTCAAGGTGTGGATAAATCACAATTGTGATCACAGAGCAGGTTTCTATCTTTTTTATCCCCCTTAATAAATTGGGCTTGACCTGAAACTCCAAGAAAGTTAATTTATAACAGCCCATTTTTTTTTAACATCACGGCTCGCCTTTCTTTTTCTTTTAAATTTAAACCATTATGACAAATGGAGATTTATTATATACCATAAACACATGTGGCTTGAGCGCTGGTATTTAGTCTGGAAACTCAGATGGGGCAGTAAGTTGCTGGTACATTCAGGAAATGCCAGGTGATGTTCCTGATAAAGATGAAACACATATTCCATGGGATTTACTGTGGCCACTGTGGGTTTTGGCCATTGTGTGGGCACCACAGACCCAGTGCGGGCTGTAAACTGAAAGATGATTCAGCCAGACCAGGGAAAGATACCATCATTCAAAGCATATTCGCCCAAAACTGCTCAAATCTTCACAAGGGCAACCAGGGCTTTTAAGGAGAGGTAAGCATAAAGAGACAGTTTCCCAAGACACTCCTCCAATACTGGCCTGCTCTCATCCACCTTTTCTGCCCCTGACATAACCCTGCACATAATTCCTGTGTTTTGGTCCAGAAATGCTCAGTAATGCTTCACAGAATCATTCAAAACATAAGGCTGGGTTCACTGATGGGTAAATGGAATCTTGGTGGAAGGTGGACCAGGATTTTATTTCCCACCAATGTAAGCTGCGATGAGATGCCTGATCTTTCTTCACCCTTCTTTTATCCATGCTGAAAACTGATCATTCTTATAATTCCTCACTAGCAATGAGCACAAACTGATTTATCCTCTAAGCAGGGACGTAACATTAACTAGTAGTGCAAGAGGAGAACTTTCGAGTCAATCCTAGCTCTGTCACTTCCCAAGTTCTCTACACCTCAGTTTTCCCATATGTAAAATGAGACTACTAATAAGCATTCTATGTGTCTGTTGGGAGGATTCAGTAAAACAATATATGTAAATCACATAGATGATCATAATACATTATTACAAATTTAGAGATTTATCTGTCGTAATCTAATCAGCCACATAACAGTAAGATAGTTAATAGCTACCAGTAACTATTATATTTTATTTAATAAGTCTTTATTGTTCAGATTATTACAATTATTCCTTTGTCTCCCATAGCTCCCCTCCACCCAGTTCCACCTCCCTGCTCTGCTCTTACCTCCCTCCATGTCCTCATCCATAGGTGTATGATTTTTGTCCAGTCTCTTCCCAAAACCCCCACATCCCTTTCCCTCCAAGAATTGTCAGCTCACTCCCTTTCCATGCCCCTGATTCTATTACATTCACCAGTTTATTCTGTTTCTCAAAAGATTTTATTCACTTGAATTATAGATTCACTATATGTATTTGTTGTGCATAATTTTTATCTTTACCTTTTTCTTCTTCTTCCTCTTCTTATGGAATACTTTTAAGCATTTCATATAATATTGGTTTGGTGTTGATGAACTCCTTTAGTTTTTTCTTATCTGTGAAGATCTTTATTTGCCCTTCAATTCTGAATGATAGCTTTGCTGGGTAGAGTAATCTTGGTTGTAGGTTCTTGCTATTCATCACTTTGAATATTTCTTGCCACTCCCATCTGTTGAGAAATCAGCTGACAATCGTATGGGTGCTCTGTTGTAGGTAACTGTTTTTCTCTTGCTGCTTTTAATATTCTCTCTTTTGCTCTTGGCATTTTAATTATTATGTGTCTTGGGGTGGTCCTCTTTGGATTCCTATTGTTCGAGGTTCTGTGTGCCTCCTGGATTTGTAAGTCTATTTCTTTCACCAGGTAGGGGATGTTTCCTGTCATTATTTCTTCAAATAGGTTTTTGTATCTTGTTCTCTCTCTTCTGGCACCCCCATAATTCTGATGTTGGTACACTTGAAGTTGTCCCAGAGGATCCTTACACTATCTTCACATTTTTGGATTCTTTTTGCTTTTTGCTTTTCCAGTTGAGTGTTTTTTGCTGCTTTGTATTTCAAATCTTTGACTTGATTCTTGCAATCCTCTAGTCTTCTATCAGATCTCTGTATAATATTTTTTATTTCAGGCAGTATATGCTTAATTTCTAGTTGGTCCTTTTTCATATCCTTGAGGGTCTCACTAAATTTACATCTTTTCTAGAAAATTCTTGAAAAACCTTATAACTATGGTTTTGAACTGTATATTCAGTCATTTACTTTCCTCCATTTCTTTCATTTGTGATTTGTTTTTTTGTTTTTTTTGTTTTTGTATTTAGGCTGTTTCCCTGAGTTGATAGAGTAGCTTTGTGTGCTAGGTGTCCTATAGGGCCCTGTGGCTCCACCTTCCCAGTTACCTCAGGTGGACACTCTTGGTGCACCCCTTTGTGGGCTATGTGCACAGTCTTATTGTAGTAAGGCCTTGATTGTTGTTGGTATCACTGGAAGGAATTGACCTCAGGCCATTTGGCTGTGACGATCAGCTGTGTCTATGCTAGGAGAACTTCTGTGCTGCAGACACCCTTATGAAACAAGACTTGCAAGAGCTTCTGTGCTTAGCTTAAATGGGGCAGAGTCTCAGGGCGAAGCAGACAGCATTGGTTTCCCATCAGCCCTGCCCTAAGTATCTCAGTGTCCCATGGTAATTGCTGCAAGCACCTCTGAGAGAAAGCCGCCCTCAAGTACCTCCCACTGCCAGACAATCCAGTTTCTCCCCAAATGAGTCTACGTCCCCAGAGTCTTACCTGGAACTGGATCAGGAGCTTTCACCTCCCTCCTGCTTGAGAAAGCCAGCCACATATTCAGTTGCCCACCCTTTCCGAGTACGCACCTCAGTACCTGCACCTTCCACAGTTCCCCTGAGTCTCAGTGTACTTTTCTCTTTCCTGACAGTCCAGATTCACCCCATATGAGTCTGGGTCCCCATAGTCTTGCCACAAACTGGAGTTCAACACAGTCGGGAGCTTTTGTCTCCCTCCCACTTAAGAAAGCCAGCCACGCACTCAGTTGCCAGTCCTCTCTGCACAAGCATCACAGTACCTCTGCTTCCTGCAGCTCCTCCGAATCTCTGTGAGCCCCCCTCTATCCTTCTAGTTGTAGAATTTCCACTCAGCCAGCCTTCCTGTGGTTCTGGATGATTTCCATTTTATCTTTTAGTTATAGTTTTGAAATTGTTGTGAGAGGCAGCAGTTTAGGTGTTTACCTGTGCCGTCATCTTGGTTTCTCCTTCTATCATTTTTTTAAAAAACTTTCCATATGTGTAGGTTCTCTCCAGAACTACAATAAGAATTCCTTGAGGACAAAACCTCCATCTTTACTCTTTCTTTGCTTAAGACTCCCAGGAACAATAAAGACTTGCTGACTACATCAATTCTACCATTCAATTGAAAACACACACACACACACACACACACACACACACACACACACACACAAACCTATTTGTAAAATAGGGACTAGTAAAAATACAGATAGAAAATAAAATTAAAACTATCCTTGATTCCAACCTTAGGTATAATCAGTTAATATTCTGATATACGTATATGTGGTGTTCCATTTTTTTCCATGCATAAAATTTTGTTTTTAAAGTACAATTGGGATTCATAGTGCACACACTATTTTATAAACTACTTTTTAATTCTCACCCAAGGATTTTTTTTTTGTTTGTTTGTTTGGTTTGATTTCTTTGTTTGTTTTTAGAGAAAGCAGATGGGGGAAAGAGAGAAACACAGATCAGTTGCCTCTCATATGCACCCCTACCAGGGATGAAATCCTCAATCTAGATATGTGCCTTGACCGGGAGTTAAATCTGCAACCTTTTGGTGTCCAGGATAATATTCCGACCAACTAAGCCACATGGCCAGAGCTGACTAACTTTTTTAACTTAAGAACAGTTCATGGCTCTTTTTCTCTACCATCGGTCATTCTTCAATAACAAACATGACCTTTGAAGGCAGCATGGGATGCCATCCTGTGGGTAGAGCTCCCATTGTTCTCATCCACCATCTTGTAAATGGAAAATTCCTGTGACACTACAGCTCAGTAAGACCACTGAAACCAGAAAATTGTGGAATCACCTGGCACTATGCCCAATACTGGTCAACACTCAACAAATGTTCTTCTGTGTGTGTGATGTCTTCAAAGAAACTTCCAGATTCTAACTCCCACCCTGAAATAAAACTCCTCATCACTAAAAGGACTGAAGCCCAAGACCCATTAAGTCTTCTACTTATTTCCTTTAGTTCCCAGCTCAAGTTTTTTAATCATAACAGAGTCTGCATGAGTTCCATGGTTATAAATGATAATCCTACTTACTTATTCCTGTGAACTTCCAGAAGCCAGAGTTCTCAGATTGGACATTTTTTTTAATTAAGTCTTTATTATTCAGATTATTACATTTGTCTCTCTTTTTTCCCCTCCATAGCTCCCCTCCACCGGGCTCCCACCCCTCCCTCTACCATTACCTCCCCCCGCAATAGATGAGTCCACAGGTGTATGATTTTTGTCCAGTCTGTCCCTGTACACCCCTCACCCCTTTCCCCCTGAGAATTATCAGTCCACAGAATTTCTGTGCTCCTGATTCTATTATATTCACCAGTTTATTCTGTTGATCAAATTTTTAATCCACTTAATTTTTAGATTCACTTGTTTATAGATATGTATTTGTTGTTCATAATTTTTTATCTTTTACCTTGTTCTTCCTCTTCTAAAAAAGTACCTTTCAGCATTTCATATAATACTGGTTTGGAATTAATGAACTCCTTTAGCTTTTTCTTATCTGTGAAGCTCTTTATCTGCCCTTCAATTCTGAATGATAGCTTTGCTGGATAGAGTATTCTTGGTTGTAGGTTCTTGCTATTCATCACGTTGAATATTTTTTGCCACTCCCATCTGGCCTGCATCTTTCTGTTGAGAAATCAGCTGATAGTCATATGGGTGCTCCCTTGTAGGTAATTAAATGTTTTTCTCTTGCTGCTTTTAATATTCTCTCTTTCTCTTTTGCTCTTGGTATTTTAATTATGATGTGTCTTGGTGTGGTCCTCTTTGGATTCCTTTTATATGGAGTTCTGTGTGCTTCCTGGACTTGTAAGTCTATTTCTTTTACCAGATGTGGGAAGTTTTCAGTCATTATTTCTTTAAATATGTTTTCAGTATCTTGCTCTCTCTCTTCCTCTGGCACCCCCACAATTCTGATGTTGGTATGCTTGAGGCTGTCCCAGAGACTCCTTACATTACCTTCACATTTTTGGATTCTCTTCTCTTCTTGCTTTTCCAGTTGAGTGTTTTCTGAGTCTTTATATTTCAAGTTTTTGACTTGATTCTTGCCTTCCGCTAGTCTGCTGTTAGGTCTCTGTATAATATTTTTTATTTCAGTCAGTGTTTGTTTAGTTTCTATTTGGTCCTTTATCATCTCTAGTTGGTCCTTTTCCATCTCTAGTTAGATATTTTGCATCTCTAGTTGGTCCTTTTTCATCTCCTCTTGGGACTCGCTAACTTTATTCAACTTTTCTAGGATATTCTTGAAAAACCTTATAAGCATGGTTTTGAACTCTATATCCAGTCGTTTGTTTTCCTCTATTTCTTTTGTTTGTGATCCCTTCCCTTTTCTCGGCATTTTCACTATGCTAGGAGAACTTCTGTGTTGGATTCCGCCTTATGATACGAGACTTACAAAACTGCAAAAGCCTCTCTGTTGAGCTTGGGATGAGTGGAGTCTCAGGGTTTAAGGGACCACCTTGCCTTCCAGTCGGCCCCGCCCCCCATGGTCCCTGAGTCTCACGTGACTGGGTAATCACTGGATCGGTCCCTGTGTGCGTGCACGCTCTCTCGCAGTGCCTCTAGACTGCTGCCCCTCTGGCTCCCCTGCACTCCGGGACCACATGAATCTGGGTCCCCAGGGTTTTGCCCGAAACTGGGGTTTAGTGGAGTTAGAAGTGGCACAGTTGGAAGGGTCTGTCTCCCACTCAGTCCCAAAAGCCAGTGGCACAATCAGCAGTTGGTCCTCTGTGCACAGTGCCGTGCTTGCCACCAGACTTCTGATCTTTTGCAACTCCCCTAAATTTCTGTGCACTTCTCCCCCTTCACAGTCCAAACTCCCCCCGAATGAGTTTTGGCTGGATCTGGGTTTTAGTGTCGTAGTATAAGGAGTTCAATGCCTTTGAGAGTCTCCGTCTCCCTCCTGCCAGAGAAAGCCAGCCAGGTTCGCCGTCACCCACTCTCTGCATGCTCGCGTCTCTGTACCTCAGCTTTTTACAGCTCCTCTGGGTCTCTGTGAGCCCCTCTCTTTCCTTCTAGTTGTAGAATTTCCACTCAGCCAGCTTTCCTGTGGTTCTGGATGATGTCTGCTCTTTTAGTTGTAGTTTTGAAATTATTGTGCGAGGCCGCAGTGTAGATGTTTACCTATGCCGCCATCTTGGATTCCCAAACGGAAATTTTGTCACTACTGTTTCTCTAATTATTTTAGACATGCTGGACTTCCCTTTCCAGTCAGACTTAAGTTGTAGAACATGAAAGGAAGCTTAATATTGTAAAAAAAACCTAGAACTCGGGGTCAGAAAACCTGGGTTCTAGTCCTAACTTTGTTATTTGCTAGCTGCCATAATTTTGTGTAAGCATCACCCTTTCTGGGTCTCTGTTTTCTTATCTGTAAAATGGATGTTTTCAGTAAATTAATCTCTAGATTCACTATGTCACCACCTTTAAGGAAGTGACCAATTTATACATCAACCGTCCCTTACTTACTTGTAAGTCAAACACTAGTTTAAAGCTTTTATCTTATGATTATGGCCATTTGTCCCATTTAGCAGAGAAAGAAACAGACTTGGATTAAGCAACAAGCCCAAAGTCAGACAGTATAACTATTATCTGAATCTGGGTAGGTCTTAAGCCTGTGTTCATGACCAGAAAGCTCTATACTTCCCAAATTCTTCTGGTTCTGGGTCCGCACAGCCTCTCTAAATTCTCAATAACCCTTATTGATTGACAGATTGTGGTTTCTCACTCAATTTATGAACTTCTGAGAGCTTCATTCTATATGTCATTGGGCTAAATCAAATTGACATTTGGGACCCAACAATTCTTTATATTGGGGGTTGTCCTGTGCAATGGCATTATAGGGTGTTTAGCAACATCCCTGGCCTCTATCCACTAGATGCTGATAGAAACCATCCTCTCAGTTGTGACAAAAATTGTCCCCCACATTCTATTGAGAACCCACTGCTCTAAAACAAAACACAGTGAAAACACAGAAAAGACACGCAAAATAATAAAGCACTGAATTGATTCCTATATGAATAGTAAGAATAGAAATGTAGTCAAATCGTTACATAAAATTCTACCACATCCCTGCTTAAAACCACCTGACTTATGAGTATGCCCTACATAAGAATAACACTACAGCAGTGGCAGTAGAAAGGGTTATCATTCTCACCCCAGTATGTAGGTCAAGGTTAGTGCCAATCCTTTTGTTGCTGAGATCACAGTGTAAGAGGGCGTTTCTCCCTTCCCAAGTTATAGGCCATACAGGAGAAGGCAAGAAAAACAGTTTTCCTAGTATTCTATATCCAACTTAAGACCCTGCCAATGTTTTCCAGCAGAATTAATGGTATAATGGTGAGGTTCTCCGGGTAGCCCACAAAAGTCTTCTTTCCTAAAATAGCGCTCTTTTGCATAAGTGAATTTTGTGACAGAACCTGGAAACCTACCATCATTTAAACCTCCATTTTTAAGAATATAAATTCTAAATAGGCACTACCAATTAACAACAAATTTTGGAAATCAGAAACTAGACATAAGGTAAACAACCACCACCAAGTCTTTTTTCTCTGTTCTTCACTCAGAAATTCCCGTGAGTATTCATCTGTCTCCTTCCTCTTAGGTTCTGCATCACCACTTACCTAGCATGTGAGTATGAACACACATGCATGCACACACACATGCAAACAGCTAATTTTCATTCTTAAGTAAACCTGCAGCTGCATGTTCAGGGATCTTTGTGACACTCTTGTGAAGTTACTTCTTGGTGTGGTTCTGTGTTTGGTCAGAGGTGGGGTGAGGGACCCACACTTTAAATATGCCAGAAAGCACAAGCCACAGTGGAGAAACGTGCTCAGGGACCCCTATGTCAGAATTAGTAAGTTTCTGTCACTGATGGGAGTGAAAATCCAGACCTACTATAGATCATCAGGGACATTTCAGCTCACCATCATATTTCATAGACAAAATTACATTCCAGGAAGGGGAAGAGGGGAAAAGGGAGGGAGGAAAGCCACATAAAAGTTCTGAAATATATCAATGTCCAGAAATGGGAAAGGGGAAAAAAAGAAAAAGAAACCTTTGGAGAATTTTAAAAACATGAAATAAAATATCTATCTTGTTTCAGAATCCTGAAGTAAATAATATTTCTGATGCTCCCATACGGAGTTAAATCCAGCCAGCAAAACAAACAGAAATACAAATAAATATTGGGCTAGCAAATTAAGGAAAGTACACAGAGGAATTTAAAAATAGGATGAGGTTTTTGTTCAGAAATGGGATCCTTCCTCCTACCACTACCCCCCCTCTAATTTTTTTTTCTTGAAGTAAAATCCATTATTTTGAAAACACTATTTGAAATCCTAAAGAAATAACAAAACACAGTATTGTGGTATTCCAAAGTAATATCTCTTGTTTATAACCATATAAATTTAGCCCCTGGCACTACAGGGCTTATATAATAGAATAGAGTTATTTTAACAGCACCCTGTTAAAGAAGAAGCAAAATGCTCGGCTCATTTTCTCCAGTGGGAGGGACACATGGCCTCGTGTGAGAGAGAGGGAACATGCCTAAGTCATTACCACGGGAAAGCAATCCGTCAAAGCTGGGTCGCTCTGGCATGGCCAACACCACTGGCGAGATCACAGAGGCAGCCTCTGCTTGCAATTACCAGGGAAGGACCTTGGCTCTAGGCAGCCTGCTATCAATTACTACCCTGGCCTCACCGCTTGGACTTGTCAATTTCCCAGTGTCTTCTGTTTTGTAACAGTAAGAAAAAGGGCTCCTCCTGACTGATTCTTGGAAGTTTCTCATGTGTTGTGTCATTAACAATTCAATTAAAATTTCACAGTACACAGGCAGGCAGCGCTGGACAGGGGTGGGAAGGGGCCCGGGCAGAGGAGATTTCCGAAGAGCTTGCAATGGGGCCACGTCAGATCAAGTGAATCCAATCTTGAAATTTCTTTGACTTCACAAATCGGGCTTGCATGTGTCTCCCATCTGACGCGATGCTGGCTGTCATCTTGGCAAGATGACATATTTGATGTTCTCACCCCGCTGGGGGGTGCACTGATGGAAAGGAATTTCAGGCTGGCTAGAAACAAAATCTCACACATTATTTCACTCAAAGTTTTGGCTCTATAATGGATAATTATAAATATTTATAATCAGCTCTATTAACCTACAGTGAGTTCTGGGAACTTCCTTTTTACCACTGGGTTTTTTCATTGGATCCTCCTATTTTCTTGCTGTGCAGAGTGGGGCTGTCTCTAAGAATTTAGAGACAAAGTGTAAATCACAATTAAACTCTTCAGGGAAGTGGATGACTGGGGATGCTAAGACAGGATGGCCTGAAACAAGAAAGACTTGCTACTGTTATTAACTCTGCAAAAGTGCAAACACTCCTTTGTCTCGCTGAATGATGGAGCTACACATGCTCACGTGCTTTTAAGGTCCGAAGGGTTTCAGGCAAAAAAAAAAAAAAAAGTTTCAGGCTTAAGACTTCTGAGGCAGCTTTCTCTCTAACCCTCTCAATGAGTTTAGTCATGCAAGGAAAGATTCTTTAAAGTTACCAAAGACTTTGTTTAATGCCCAAGAAAATGCAGACTGTCAGCACCCTTTGTCAGGTTTTGGTGGCTTAAGTCCATTCCCCAATACACTGGTGACCCTCCACCCCTCATTCACTAGTTTCTTTTTGACATCAAGCGATAGATAATTGTTTGATTTCCTTCTAGGTAAAAGGAGATTAAATGTCCAGCTGCAACAGCTGACACACAAAAGGGAAAATATAGTTTAACCACCATATTTATCAAGATAATTTTTCTTCCACAAGCTGATTAATAACATTAGCCAACATCCCTTTTGGCTTGGGGTTGGGGAGGGACATGTCCCCCTCAAGAGTATTAGAAACAGGAGTTGACAGTTCCAGGCAAAAATGATTTGCATGTAAATTCTGATCAAAAGCATGTCTGCACCCTGAAGTTGTCAAGTTTTGCTACCAATTTGACACTTAAATGGGCTATAGTAAAACTTGATTTAAACTGAAGAGGAAAAAAACATGGCAACTCAATTACCCCTTAGCAGATCGGATCTGGCAGCTGAGGTCAAACTTTTCACCCTGCCATTACATTTCTCAATACCTGATGCTTTAAACAAATACTGCGTATTCTTCCTACAATGCTGCAGGAAAATACATTTCTCAGGGCTCCCTACTGTGCCCCAGATTAGAAAATAAAGTTTTACTTGTGTGGGATCTGGGGCCATTTTCTCCATGTAAATTTCTGAATAAATCGGGACTTTAAAAATGGTCTTTTACACTGGGAAAAAATAGTCTCTGCATTAAAAAAAAAAAATACTTGCGGGGAAGATTTGTGGAGTACTAAAAGATGATTTAAAAACAAATATTCCCATAGCATTACAGGGAAAACATTGACCTGTTTTTAGTTTGCTTTTAATATATTTCATATTTGAGCTTCAGTTGAACAGCACATTAATTCAGCAGGGAGAAGAACAACTAGCTAGTTCCAAATCGGCTCCAAATTTATGGAGGACATATCCCGTAAGGCCCTGGGACAAAAGCTCAAATGCAGGAAAGACCCAGTCTAACGACCCAGCTGGCCTCTGGGATTTTCATCCAAACAGACTTTGAATGATGTGGTCTCCTGAGGCACTTAATCCTCCTCCCGCCCCAAAAGAACTCTCATGCCTGCAACAACTTTTTAAACCAACAACAATTTAAACTCTTGCAACTCCAAAACTGTTTTTATCCCTTTTTAAAAAAGATTTATTTCTTTAAGTTGGCTTTAAGCTCCTTCTACACAAAGCAAGGAGTTTATTGACTTTGTATTCACCATAATTTCTAATACTCACATTGTGTAACCAAGGAACATATAGGGAATTGTCAGGCACTGTACTAAGCATTAGGGGCCCAAACCTAAACTAGTTGCTTATAGCTGGAAAAACAACCACATATTATAAGTAATTATAATAATGTAGGATAAATACTGTTAGAGGGTATGTAATATTCGAAGTATGTGAGAGCAGATTTAACTGGGGATTCATTCTCAGGGAGTAAAAGTGACTAAGACTTAAATCTATGTTGACATCCAGTGAATGGTGGAATAGGGGTGCCAACAGACTACTGAGACATTTCTATAGAAGTAAACAAGATGAGAAGAGGAAGGCCTGTTTGGCCAGGCTCTAGGTAGGTAAGACAGGAGGGTCAAGGTGCCTACAGCTACACACATAGGACAAATGTGAAGAACTACATTCTTCATATACCTGGCCTCCCTGTAAGCCCACCATGTCAACTCCACACCTCAGGCACTCCCACCATTGCTTTCTCTGAGATTCACTGGCCTCGATGTTCCTCTGTCATGCCAAGCTTGTTCTGGCCTCAGGGCCTTTGCACTTACTGTTTCTTCTGCCAGGTTCCCAAAACATTGCACAACTCAAGCTATCTCACCTGCCAGTTCTTTACTTAAATGTCACTTCTCAGATCAATTTTCCCTAATAACTCTATCCAAAATAGCTCCCACATTCACTTCTTTGAGACACTTTAACCCCTCGCAGTCTGCTTTATTTTATTCATAGCATGCATTACTACCTGAAATTTTATTATGTTCCTCTCTCTCTCTCTCTCTCTCTCTCTCTCTCTCTCTCTCTCTCTCTCTCGGTTGTAAGCAATGTGAAGATTAGAACTATATCCACAATTCCTGATATAAAATAGTACAACAAATATATAGTGAATCTATTAATACCTATTAATTCCCCCAGTGCCATTAAGCTAATATCCCTGAATTTGTGCTATAAAAAAAAGTAAAGCCCAAAAGCAAAATCACCACAGGCTCCAACTTTTTGACCCTTGCATCAGGAGCAAATAACAATATAGGAATGGGTGCAAATGAGCATTTTTGAAATCCAACTATAGACAGAGGAGGGAAATCATCAAAACACACCCAAAAAATGCCATTTATCAGAAATCTCTGATATCTTTCTGAAAAATATACATTGAACTCTAACTAGGTTTTCAGGCTGTCCACAAATCACCACCACTCAGGGGGAAATTATGTGAGATGTTCTGCTTCTAACATTTAAACATTTTTATCAATATTATTTGCCAGTATAAATATTTTCCCCATAACCTCATATTTAAAATAGGAGTGCACCAAACCAGGACTTAAAATGTGCAAAAAAAAAAAAAAACAGTTCAGTCTAAGGTATTCATGACTTCAGTCATTTTCTCATAAAACAACAGATGAAATAAAATGTATGACATTCCCAAAGAGGGAGTTTCTCATGTAATTCATCTTAAAATGCAATGTTCTGTCATCTCAAGTAACACTCACTGAAAGCAACCATCAATACTTTTTGTCAAAAGCCTGTACTCTGTGTAAAATGTTCCATCAATCTCTATTTACATAAAACAAAAAACTCGCCGTGTGGTTCTAACACAGCCATGGAGCATCTCCACCTCCGGTTTTCATGCTCTGCTGAAAAGTAATTTGACTGACAACAGAAAAATAAAGATGACCCTTAAAGGAAAGCTTTTAAGAAGGGAAAAGCTACAAGGAGGAACACCTTACTTTGTTGGACACATGTCCTATTGGAAAGAGATGGTTTGTTTGTTTTTTTAAACCATAAGATAGATGTTCTCTTTTTTTAAAAAAAAAGTCCATTTTGATAGGAAATCACCCCAAAAAGCTTTCCTTCAATGGCGTTCAAGCAACATTTACTAACAACTAATGGAAGAATGGTACCCTGCTGATTCTAAACTTGAGCATGCAACCATATCACTTTTTATCCACGCCAAAAATTTTAGTTACAAGTTCTGTAGAATGTGAATATCACATGAGGCTAGAAGAAGGTCATCGCCTGGGGATGTTTATAAAACACACAAATTAAGGTATTAGCCTTTCACCTTGAAGGTCTGAAGATCAAATCCCTGCTTAAGTAACAAAACAGAAAGTCTTCCCAGCAGTTCTTTTCCTAATTCTTGATTGTTGAAAACATACAGACCCTTTCATCTGACCCAACTTGGCTAGGGCCTACATGAGAAAGCTAAGAAATTGCAGGTCAAAGCCAAGAAAAACTATTCAATGCCCATCAGAGACATTTGAACTTCATGCCAAGTGACCCCCCTTTTGCCATCCTTCATCCTACCCCGTGACTTGAACAGTCTATGGTTGAGGATTACACAAGAAACAAAAAATGCCACTTACATTTTTTTTAATCGCAAATGTACAATCCATTAGAAAACCATTTAACCTTTCCCAATTATTCCTTGCATTCACTCACTGTTTCAGCACCCCTATGTGAAATGCATCAGGTAGGCTAGAGCATGGTGGCCAAAGACAGCTTCAAGTATTGCTATTGGGCCTCAATCATACCACTGTCCCTGAGTCTCTGAAACTTAGTTTCTTCGCATATAAAATGAGAGATTGGCTAGATTGGTGGCCTTCAAAGTGTGTTCTGCAATGCCCAAAGGGCAGCAAAAAGCCTCAGACCCTTTGGAGGGGAGATGAAGACTGACAAAACAGGGTCCGGGACCCTCTGACACAGCAGTCTCATCATTTAATGGGGTAAAACAGCTGAAGTCTTAATTTGTCACCATATCCTTAGATCTCAAAGTTCCCTCAAGTTTTATTCTTCTGCAACCTGATAGGGTGTAGAGTGTGAACACAGATTCACACTTCACATCAGTAGGGTAAGTACCAGCTTTTGGGAGGAAAAGGATGTAGAGAAGCATGAACCTCGGTCATGGTCACGTGAGCTGCACATGGATACCAGGGCATAATCCCAGTTAGGATTTTCAGAAGGCAGAGATCAGGACATGAGGGAGGGTGGAAAGGCCATTCTACAGAGGATACAAAAATAACAAACAGCAAACAAGCACAAAGGTGGAGCCTGAGAACTTGGGAAAGCCTGGGCTACCCCCAAAGAGGAGAGGAAAAATAGAAGAGATAAAAGCAGAATCCTGTGTAGCAGGCTGAGGAGTCTAGCTAGACTCCTGTGCCCAAGATACACTCACCCCATCTGGTAATGAATGCAAATGCCCACTGAACAATCCTGGATTAATTCAATGCTTTTCATCACGTCTGTAAATCCCAAATCTGAATTTCTGCCCTTAAGAGCCTGGCTAAGACCTCTTATATTTGGTAGTCAATCTATGTGAGGTATTGTGCTAAGAGCTGTATAAGCAGGATCTCATTTAATCCTGAAAGTCAGTAAGGTGGGTACATCACCATTGGGGGGCAGGGGGCATGGATTGAGGCTTAGAGATACTCAACTTGCCTGATGCCACATAGCTAGGAAGTGTCAGAGCAGGACTCAAACCCAGATGCAAATGACCCCCAACCCAGACTCTCAGCCACACCATCAATCTAATTATTATTCCCAAAGGTTGGGTCAGTGGCAGCAACAAGGAGAATGCTTCCAGATGATAGAGAGCATGCTTCCTTCCAGAGGTTACATGTGAGAATAAATGATGAACTAACAGGCTTTGAACTAAATGGGGAAATCTCTCCCCAGATATAAGGAACACAAAGAAAAACAAAAGCACCTAGAGTGACAGTAGAAAATGGCATCTTGGAGAGTTTGCACTTAAAATTTCATTCTTTGCTTTTGTTCTTGACATGAACCTAAACCAATTGAGGAGTAGCTGAAATATCAGAGCTTTTCTGCTCTTTAGAAATTCTAGGCTTTAATCACTAATGACCAGTGGGACACCTATTTTATGCTGGTGCTAGGCAGGACACAATAAGGACATGGTTTTATTCCCAAGGTTCTCATACAAGGCTTGAACATACACAGTCCTTTCCAGATCAAAAACACTAGAATAAAGAACAGCAAGCGGTCCAATATGTAGTTGTGTTGAGTACTACAGATGGACAAGTACAATAAAAATCTGAAAAGGAGCAGCTCATTAAAGACCAAAGTAGCTAGGAAATGCCTAAGTAATCTCAACTGGCCCTAAAAGGATGGTTAAGATTACAGTAGCTAAAAGGTGATACAGAAGAAGCAGAGAAGGCATCCCAGATGGTGAGGTTGACGTGAAAAAAGGCAGGTGAGGGAGAGGGACAGAGTGAGTGAAGCATAGCCAAAGCAGAGAGACAAGTAATCAAGTCAGACAACAAGGAGGTAGCTTTACCCTGCATCACACAATCCAAATCCCCACCCAATCTAACCTCTCATTGTACACGATACATAGAGTAATTCAGTGTCTCCTTCAAAGTCATACAGTCAATTTAGTAACACAAAGGAATCAGAACAGCCCTAATCCCTACCTCCTAATCTGGTGCACATTTCACTCTACCACACTGCCTCCTTCTAGAAGCATAGCACCATTTGTCCCTCTAAGTGCAGAGGGCACCAGGAACCAATGGTAAAGATGAGCACACTTCAACTCCATCCAAAATGCTTGATGGGCCCGATTTTTCTTTAGCTACACCTAATTTTTTCCAGGATTTCATCTTGAAAACCACTGAATGATAAAGTTCCCTTCAAGATAACTTCAGGTTCCTCCAAATGACCTTTGATCTGATCATTGTTCATCTTACTCCTGTAATGTACTATAAGCAGAAAATAAATTGAGATGGGAAAATAAAAGATGGGAAAGCATCTAAACTCGAGGGTTTTTTGCCTTTCACAAGTAAAGGATCCATTCCTTAAATAACAAATCTCAGCTACTGCTGACAGTACACTTGGTAAAAAGAGGACTAGAGTGAAAAAAAATAAAAGAATCTGAAGCAATGACAGGGATTAAAAAGTAGGATTCTAGGGAAGAAATCAGACCAGAGAAGACTTATTGAGTTTTAAGGTTGTTGATGGGGTGTCAATACTCAGAAGAAAAACTCAAGTGATATCTCTATGAGTACAGTTCAATCCTAGTTCAATCCTGATAAGGAAAAGGCAGTGAAGAATAGGCCAAAAAAAGCAATAGTGAAAAAAAAATCACAAAAGTGAATTTCTAATTTACAAAATTAAAAAATAACCTTTTATCAAAAATTATGAAAAATTCAAAGACACATTCACAAAAAGGTTTTCTCTCATTGGCATAACCAACTTCCTTCAGAATGGACAGAAACATCACCAAGTAAACGTGGTTTTGCTTATTTGAGGTTTGGGTTGTGTTTTGTGTGTGTATGTGTGTGTGTGTGTGTGTGAAGGCTGTAGATTTAAGAGAAATCCTGGGGTATAGTTTAAGGTCTTACTAGAAAACTTTGCCCTAAATATAACCTCCATTACCTGTGTAAGTCTAGTTAAGTTTAAAAGGGTAGGAAAAAAGACATGTCCATTTCTTTAAGAGTCCTGTTTTGGGATTCAAAATTCTTCAAAAAAAATTCAAGCTTGAATTATTCAGTCATCCTGTGGTTTGTGTCAAAGTTTTATGAGCATTTTCTGCCCATCAGTAATCTCAGGTTGGGAAAAAAGACAGGGACACAGTAATTCAGATGCTATTCTAGGGCTAGGTACATGGCCCAACATGGTGCTCAAAGTCAGCTCACCCACAAGAACTAACACACATTTTAAAAAGCAGTCCTTGACTTACAAGCTAAAGATCAGTAACTACTGTCATCTTCCAGAACTCTGCCTGACAAAAACACACCCATATATTGCCAAAAAAAGCTCATAAAATTGTCCAGAATCAAAGCGACTGAAACAGTTTTAAAGTCCGCCCAATTGAGTGGTACAAATTTTTCACTATTTTTTATTAGCTTCCCCTTAAGTACTCCATAAGATAAAAGGTCTCAGAGAGCCAGCGCCCACCAAATATGATGGGCACCTAACAGATATACAGTTATTTGCTAAATTGAACAGACTAGTTACAGGCTTGGTATTACAAGCACCTCTCATTTGAGCACCTGAACCAGAGCAAAGATTCACCCTCATCTACCAAGTTCTCTGTGAAGGTCTAAATTAAGCCACATGTGTAGCAGTTCTGTGATGGTGATTAAAAGATCATGGACGATATCTATTGATGTGAGAAATGGCAAAAAAAAGAAAGAGAGTAGACCTTCAGAGAGAACTTGGTAGATGAGGGTGAATCTTTGCTCTGGTTCAGGTGCTCAAATGAGAGGGAGGGAGGGAGGGAGAGAGATAGGGAGGGAGCGCGCTCCCGCCCCCCCCCCCCCCCCCGCGCCGGACGGCGGCATGGAGGCCGGGAGGAAGAAACTGGTTTGGCTCAGTGGATAGAGCGTCAGCCTGTGGACTAAAGGATCCCGGGTTCGATTCCGGTCGAGGGCATGTGCCTTGGTTGCGAACACATCCCCAGCAGGGAGTGTGCAGGAGGCGGCTGATCGATGTCTCTCTCTCATCGATGTTTCTAACTGTCTATCCCTTCCCTTCCTCTCTGTAAAAAATCAATAAAATATATTAAAGGAAGGAAGGAAGGAAGGGAGGGAGGGAGAGAGGGAGGGAGGGAGGGAGGGAGGGAGGGAGGAAGGGAAAGGAAAGGAAAACAAAGACTGAAACTAGGTTCTTGAGGACATCAGCTAGGCCACTGATTCAACCCACCCTGAAACTGAGGCAGTCACCTAGGCGAAGAATTTTCTTTATTGTTGAAGCCAATTTGAGTTGGGTTTTCTGTCTCTTGTGATATGAGTCCTGATATTATGTTGCACATATTGTATGTGTATTTTATTATAATATCTGCCTTTTTATTCCATGATGATCCTTTCACTACACTCCATATATCAATCAATTTTTCCAAAGAGCTAACTCTTCCAATAGCAGGGGTTACTTTCGCTGAACTCCATGGACTTTTGTTGATCTCCTTGTGACAGAAAGGGGCCAGGAAAGCTTCCTCAGCAGCAGTCTGCTGCAACACCCTAATACTACCCCATTTACTCGGGACACCAGAGAATAAGCTCCTTAAGTTTTCCACCCCAGGGTTTTCCAGAGAGTGATGTCCTTATACAGAACAGACAAGAAAACATAGGTGTTTAATGGCATAATTTATAATTTACACTAGCTTTAACCAAGCCAATTGTAGAAACAATAGGTATGAATAAACCCAAAAAGTCTTACTCAAACCCAGAGGGTATTTATGTGAACACCAAGGGTCCCAACAGTAAGACCTTCTTTAAATAACTCAGAATTTTCTACACAAAAAATCAATGTTTTTTTTCTGCTGCACAAAACTCTTCCAAGACTCTGTCACTGGCCTTTCCCTGGGGTAGATCTGGATGGTCCATGAGTTGCTCCACCTCTAATTGCTGTTGATTTCATTTGTGTGTGTTATACTCATTAAGCCGAAACTGGTTTGGCTCAGTGGATGGAGCGTCGGCCTGCGGACTGAGGGGTCCCAGGTTTGATTCCGGTCAAGGGCATGTATCCTGGTTGTGGGCACATCCCCGGTGGGGGATGTGCAGGAGGCGGCTGATCGATGTCTCTCTCTCATTGATGTTTCTGGCTCTCTATCTCTCTCCCTTCCTCTCTGTAAAAATTTAATAAAATATATATTTAAAAAATGTTGTGAGAAGCCCATTTGTTAGGAAAATGAAAGGTAGTACATGAACATCTCAGCCTTCCCTGAAACTAACTTTAATACAGTCAAACCCCCACTATGTTATGTTGGCCCTCCTCCTTTACAGTTGAAAGATTGCAGAATATTCTACAGTTCTGAAAGTGGCTTCTCTTTCCATAAAATCTCACCGGTTGGGATATGCATTTTGAGATTTACCAACCAAGTACATTTCTTTTCTACTTACTATAAACTAGCTCCTTCCTGTCATCAATAAGACACACTCAACAAACATGCCTGTGTTCATCTTGTATTAATATTAGTTCCCTAAGGCTTCTCTCTCTCATTAGAGAATGAGCCTCTTTGAGGGCAAAGATAACTCTTCTTTTACCTACTGCAGTGCTAAGAACCAACATCTACCACAGAGCATAGGAGTCTGGGGGAGGGGAAGGTCTGACTGTTGGAACCTTTGGGTGTGTTCACATAAATACCTTTTGCTGACCCTTTCTAAAGCCACATCACTAGGAGTCTCTGAAAGGAGAAGGAAACTTTAGTTCTGTATTCTCTTTTCCAGGGCCTTTGCTCACAGTTTCCACTGCCCAATTGCCCTCCCTTTTTTCAGGATAACTCATCATCCTTCAGGACTCAACTCCATTGTGCAGCATGTTTCCCCTGATTTCCTGACTATGTTAACTGCTCCCTTTGCTGCACCCATAGGTACCTGTACTACTTTGCACCCTAGCACTTATCACACTGCATTATGTCTGGCTATTGACTTGTCTATTCACCTTCTTGTGAGCTCCATAAGGACAGGGCTCATGAGTATCAATAGATGTGTCCCAGTGCAAGAATGGACCTTACTAAGCCTCCATCTTCCCACATGTGAAATAGACAATGTTTAATTTACAAGACTGTTGTGAGGATTAAATATAATACATGTAACACAGCCTAGTACAGTCAATATTCATAAAGTACAGATAAAATCTCATTGAGATTGCTAACATTGAACTATGTATTACCAAAACCCATAGTGATGGAATGAGACTTGTAACCAAATTCAATAAAAGAAGCCTGAGTGCTACACCAATGGTTTATTTGAGACTGATAAACCCTTGATACTCCCTTTAGGTTCTGCTTCTAATAAAAACACTCGGGAATACAGTGGAGAGGAATGTTTACTCTTTGCTCCCTGTAGCCCCATGTTATTTCCCAGTCTCAGTAAGCCATTACCTGAAACCAAGTGTCTAATAGGAGGGAATGCAGAGAAAAACTGTTCCCACAGTGGAAAAGTGAGGTAGCTGATTTATGAAGCAAGATTCTAAAGGAGCTAAATACACACAGCTTGGCACAGCAACCAGTATGAGGAATGGGGGATGCCTTTCACAGTCAGGAAACATCGGGGATGAGTCAACACTGAGGTCAGCAGTGGGAAAGGGGCAAAAAGTGGTCCCTTCATTCTGGAAAGACCTTTCAGGCGTCCGGTCACTTGTCAAAGGACCCAAGGTGCTGTACACATTTCTGCCTTTGAATTCCTACAATTCTATAATGCAATTAACAACTCCTCCCTTGAGAGAGTCACAAGCAGAGCCTGACTCCCTGGAGACTCACCAAGAATTCCCATCCATCATTCTCATTAATCAATACTTTAACATTTCAAAAGAATATAATCATTATAGAAATTTTTAGATATATGAACTGTATTAAGAAATACAAGTAAACACCCATAATCTCACTGGCATGTTTCCCTTAAAGTTTTTAAGTTTGGGTTCTTACATTTCCAAATGTATAGATATATAAAATATCAAAAAGTTCCCCATAGGTTGTTTCAAAACCAAATCTATAGTCCTTTTTTTCTTATTTCTCCTTTCACCTTGTTTCTAATTTACAAGCAATTTCTATTTCTTGATTTTTCTGTTTTAGGCATTATCTTTTGATCTCCTACTATAGCTCACTCCTCCTACTCTTCCTATACACAGATCTTGCCTATTTGCCCATCAGTTTTTCCAATATGGTCATATTGCACTTTGAATTAGGCCATATGTTGTGTTCATAATATTCTTTATGCTATAATCATGTAAGATGTAGAAAAAAATATTTTTTTCTTTCTGTATATTTTCTGCTTTTCTAGGAGTTAACAATTGTCTACCAATAGTTCAATACCAAATTGTAGCCAATTTTTAAAGCTTCCTCTCAAAATATCCAGATGCATCAGCTATTACAGCATATTTGTCATCCTGGAGAAGTCTCTCTGGAAGTTTTCTCTCCTGACCACTCAGGCTAATGGCCCTCTGCTGGTGCCATTCTGAGATCTTCCTTGTCCATCACCTTGGTGATATCCTCTCCCTCTTCATGGTTATGGACATCTTCCTCGTTCTTGTTTATGCTCTTGTTTTGATGGAATACCACCTCAGCAGTTTCCTAAGATTGTAAGATTTTTGAGAATTTCCAGATCTAATTCATCTACCCTCAATCTTGTCTTCATCTTACTCTCAATTTTGTTTGGCTGATGACATACTTCCTGATTAAATATCATTTCCTTTCAGAATTTTGAAGGCATTGCTCCATTATCTCTAGCTTCCAGTGGTGCAGATTGGGAGTCTGAAATTCTCCAAGTCCTGATGCTTATGTGTGACATGCACTCCCAGTGTCTAATATTCTAAAATTTCACATTCATGTGTAGTGGTGTGAGTCCATTTTTATGGTAGGTTGCTCAGTGGAATCTTTCTATCTGGAATGTTATATATTCTTTGGTTCTGTGAAATTTTCTTGAAAAAAATCATTTATTGCTTCTATCCCTTTTTCTCTGGAGCTCTAATTATGTGAATGGGACCTTTAAGCTCTCCCTTTAATTTCTTTTTCCTATCCTATTTTCATCTCTTTACCTTTTTTATTCTATTTTCTAGGAAAATGACCTTCCATAGATTTTTTTCATTTCTGCTTCCTGTTTTTAACTTTCAAGAGCTCTTTAATTCTCCACAGACTGTTTCTATGATATCCTGTTCTTATATCAGGATATTACCTTTTTTTGTCTCTAAGGGTATTAATAACAAGATGTTTCTCTTATGATTTCTTTTCTTAGCATAGTTCCTAATTCAATCAAGTTTTTTTTCTTTCTTGTTTAGTCTGACTTTTATCTTTTATGTTTGAGACTTCCTAATTTTGTTCCATAATTAGGAATGAGAAAGTAAAAACTGACTGGAATCTCTGAAAATGAGGAGGGCTTTTTATCTGGAGTTTTACTCAAGGATGATCTGGCTTGACCACTTTAATTGAGGAACTTTAAGTTATCTTCTTCAACTGGTGACTTCCCAACCCCTGCCTTGGGGCAAAGGCCTGACTACCTTAGTCCCAGGAGCCAAGCAGTGAAGAATGCTGGATAGGGATGAGGAATATCTCAAAATCTACTATGTATATGTTTAAGTACCATAAATGTGCTGTAAGTAAATGTGGTATTCATATCCTCCCACAACAATATCAAAATTATAACTACAGAATAATCATCATTCAAAACTGACTTAAATCTAGCTGAATAGAAGTCCTACAACTAGAGATGTAAAGAAGCCACCACATCCAGGCTGATAAAAGGGGAAGAGATGCAGAAAAAGTTGGTTCCAAATCCACGTATGGTATATAAAAATTAGGACGGATAGGCCCTGGCTAGGTAGTCCAGTTGATTAGAGCATCATTCCAATACACCAATGTTGCAGGTTCGATCTCCAATCAGGGCACATGCAAGAAACAACCAATGAATGCATAAATAAGAATAACAAATCAATGTGCTCACTCTATCTATCCCTTTCTCTCTCAAATCAATAAATAACTAATTTTTTACCAGTATATTGGAGGAACAGCAGGAAAATTCCATATATGAATCTCCATTAACCTGGTTATCATTGTTTGCTCCACCCTCATTATTCCCTGAGACCCTATCCCACCAAACTTGCAGGTTCACCCAAGCTGTTTCCAGTGCCTTTTCCATACAAACGATCTGTGTTGACTCATGCTTTATGCTCTCCTAAAATCTCTCAACAAGCAGCGTCTAGCCTCAGTGTGCCCTGTACCTCTTGCTAAGTGGCCCCATGCCTGCCACTAGCAGCAGCCAGCCTTGGTTCACAACTTGGCATTGTCTGGGCACCTCCAAGCCCAGCATAAGTAGCAGCCACCTGCAGATCACTTTGTAGCTCTGTCCAGCTGACCCTGTTCAGAACACAGGCAACAGATGACCTTGGCCTAGACTTTCCAGGAGGCCCCAGAGCCAACATACCTTGTGGAAAGCTTCAGACCATATCTAAACACCATCCAACCACCTCCATAGTGAAACACTCCAGGGGCAAACTCAGTGGCCACCAGAGCCCCACAGAAATAAATTCTGCTTTGTGGGGTGTGTTCCTGCAAAACTGATACTTCATGATGCTTGGTGGTCATAGCCAGTCCTTGAAGAGGATCAGTCTGGGGGTAAGAATTATCTTTGCCCTCAAGAGGCTCATTCTCTAATGAGAAAGACCAGCCTTAGGGAGCTAATTTTAATACAAGATGAACACAGGCATGTTTGTTAAGTATGTCTTATTGATGAGAGGGAGGAGCTAGTTTATAGTAAGTAGAAAAGAAATGTACTTGGTTGGTAAATCTCAAAATGCATATCCCTTCCATTGATAGCAATAAAGTTCAACTACAACAGGAGGGTCTACACAGCCCATATGGATTGGGGAGGGTGTGCACCTGGATTGCACAGCTTGGATTATTAGGGAGGCTGTGCTACTAAACACCTACTACAAAACACCTACTACATTAGGCCACATTACCAAACCCAAAGGACATAATAGCTCTACCTAATACATAGAAACAAACACAAGGTGGTTGCCAAAATGAAGAGACAAAGAAACACTTCCCAATGAAAGAACAAATCTCCAGAAAAAATAATAATAAACAAAATGAATACACGCAATCTATTAAATGCAGAGTTCAAAATGCTGGTTATAAAGATGCTCATTGAATTTAATTGGAAAGTAGTTGAACTTAGAACTTCAACAGCATAAAAAAAAAAACATGGAAACCATAAAAAAGGCCAAAAATGAAGGGTACTCTCATTGAAATGAAGAATAATTTATGGGGAATCAATAGTAGAGTAGATGAAAAAAAAAGTAAATGAAGCTGAGAATCAAATTAGTGATTTGGCATATAAGAAGCAAAAACAGGCCAATAGAAGAGCAAAAAGAAAAAATAATTTTAAAAAAATTATGATGATGTAAAGAACCTCTGTGACACACTTCAAGCATACCAACATTTGCATTACAGGGTTGCCAAAAGAAGAAGAGAGAGCAAGAAATTAAAAACCTATTTGAAAAATAATGACAGAAAACTGTCCTAACCTGGTAAAGGAAATAGGCATACACGTCCAAGAAGCACTGAGAGTCCTAAACAAGATGAACCCAGAGGCCCAACACCAAGACACACATAATTAAAATGCAAAACGTTAAAGAAAAAGAGAATTTTAAAAGCATCAAGAAAAAAAGCAGTTAATTACCTACAAGGAAGTTCACAAAAGGCTGTCAGCTGATTTCTCAACAGAAACTTTGCAGGCCAGAAGGTATTGGCAAGAAATATTCAAAGTGATGAGAAGCCAGAACCTAAAACCAAGATTATTCTACCCAGCAAAGCTATCATTTAGAATAGAATGACATATAAAGAGCTTCCTAGACAGTTCAACAAAACTGTTATTACATGAAATGTTAAATGTTAAATCATTATTACATGAAATTTTCTTCTTTAAGAAGAAAAAGATTAAAAATATGAACAATAAAATGGCAATAAATACATATCTATCAATAACTGAATCTTTAAAAATAATAATAAATGAAGAAGCAGACTCAAAGATACAGAGAACATTTTGACAGTTGCCTGATAAGAGGGGGGTTCGGGAGATGGGTGAAAAAGGTGAAGGGATTAAGTACAAATTGATAATTACAGAATAGTCATGGGGATGTAAAATATAGCATAAGAAATATAGTCAATAATATTCTAATAACTATGGTGTTATAAGGGTGCAAGATTTATCTGGATGGTCACTTATTAAGTTATGTAATGTCTAATCAGCGGGGTGTACACCTGAAAGAAATATAATAATGTATATCAACTGTAATTAAAAAATAAAACATCATTTAAAATTTTAAAAACACATTTAAAAGGGTAATGGAAAGTACAAACATTGAAATGCCATATCCTGCTTCTAGGAGTTTACAATCAAGTTGGGATTTTTTTTTAATCAATGAAAGAAAACGATAGCATGCAGTAAGTTACTATTGTCAGAATATCTCAAACAATATATGCCATACAGATCAAACGAAAGGGTTGTAGCTGTAGATATTATAAAAGATTTTGCAATAGGAGCTGCATAAGAAATAATCTAAAAAACATTTTTCTAGTTAGTTGGGTCATAAATGAGATAATCACAGGAAAACACAAATATGTTTAGAGTATAGTCAGGAGACCAGCGAGGCCAGTTTATAATGAACTACTTCATAGGCAAAAAAGTCATCTGGGCTCAGACTATAAAGAGCTTATCTACTTATATGACCTTTACAAAAAAAAAAAAAAACACCTTTCCAGATACATAACAAGTCAAGTTAAACTGTTTTCACTAGCCAACCCATTGAGAACCCTTCATACTGGATTTAATCTGAGGCATTTCCATTTTCAACTATAGAAGATAAAGAGCCCAGGTCATCATAAAATGCATACTCCAAACTGCTGCAGAATTTAGTACCCTTGGCTCACACACCTCAGACTTCCACACAAAAGGCATTTATGTCTTGCCCATCATTCTGATTCAGCCCTGTAGGTGGGAGCAAATAATGGCTGCTGAGTGGTAACCAAATGGCCTCTGAAGGCCAGAAATGTGTTTTCCTTTTCAATGAAACAGAAATATCAGAAAATCATAGTGTGAATGTTACAAACCATGGGTGGTCTGCAGACTTGTCAATGGGCTCTGAGGGAAGGTTAAAAAGCATCACCAAACCTCTGTATCCAGCTACATGAGCCAATAAATTCTATCTATGGCTTTTGCAATTTTATGTTGGGTTTTCAGTCACTTGAACCTAAGAGAGTCCTGATTAATACTTACCACCACTAAGCCCCAATACCCAAGGCTCAACCATCTTATACTTAAAAGCTCTACATCCCAGTCTTTATGTCTCTTCCCATTGACTTATACGTTGCAAGTATTTAATAAATGCCAGATGGATGGATGGATGGATGGATGGATGGATGGATAGAATTAAGAAAAAAACATATAACAAAAAATAAGATTAAAAATAGTAAAATTTCTGCCTAATTTCTTATTAATTCATCTTTTTTTCTCTGTTCTGAATTCCTTGGAATAAGGTTTCCAATAGGTCTTTATCTAACAACTACAGAGGTCTCGGTGATAAGGGGAAAGCCGTCTACATAGAGAATTCCATCAATTTTTACCAATTTCCCATTTTCTATAACCTGGGAGAGCAGAAAAAAGGAGGAAGCAATGTCTAATGCTCTGAAATTCTCTATTTGAGCCACCATAGTAAGTGCTTTATAAGTAGTATTCTCTCACACAATTATCAACAGGGTCCTGAATTATAGGTATTAATTCCCATTATACAGATGAAGAATGCAAAGAAAAGTTGCAAATCTTGCCCTGAGTTACACAATTAGAGAGAGAACAGATTCAGGCTTATAAATTTGTCTCCACAATCCACTGCACTTTATGGTCAGTTATTTAAATGGAAAAATGCCTATGTGATGTAAATTTAGAGCCTTCCAAAAGACCAATCTCCATAAAATGTCTCTTCCCTGGGATTAGAAATTCTACTATAAATTAATTCTTTAGATTGCAATGTCCCAGCATCCTAATTCATAATCTTATTAATAATTTACATTTTCATTAACCCTTCATTAGTCATCAATCACTTTCACATACATTCTTTTGTTTGATCTGCACAGCAACCACATGAAGCTGGTGTATTTATCCCCATAACACAGATGAGAAAACCAAGGCTTGGAGAAGTAAAGAGGCCTATTCAAAGTAAGCCCTGGATTGCTGGCATCCTGAATCTTCCAATTTTATGTTTTCAGGTGCTTTTTACATGAAAATTATAAACTGGAGTGATGTCTCACCTTATATTACACACTAAGAGGACCAGTGCCTCAGAAAGGAGCAGATTGAAGAAGGGATAGAGAAAAAAAGAGGTAGAGAGCAAGGAGACTAGGGGCTAACTGTGCTCTCATTGACCTGCCCTGAACAGAACATTGGGCCAAGATGCCCAGGTGTTATTGCACATCCCACCTGGAATAATCCTGGATTATGCTTAATTATTATTATCAGAATAATAATTGAGATCTCCCACTTTCATTTCACCAGTGTCCTAGTTTGGACAATAAATTATATGGTCACTTCAGTTATTACCTGCCATAGGTAGAGATTGGAAGAAGATCTCCTTACCACAGTCTCTGCACGGCACCCAGCTATGTGTGTTTCAAATGCAATCAAATGCTCTTTGTTCTCATTTTAGATGAAATTAAGAAAACAATTTACAACAGTTAACATAGAGGCCCCTGGGCAGTGGAACTGGGCATCCCGTTGTTCAAGCTCTTTTTCTCCTACAGCAAGCTTAGCACCAACACACTCATAAGCCACCATGTAATTTCAGAAAGACTTAAAAGAAGGATGCCCTGGGTGAGACACAGCCTCTTCCAGGAGTACACATGCACACACCTCATGTGCCTGTCCTCACAGGCCCTCCTCCCAGGGAGAGCCAGAAATAACAGCTTATACGTAGATAGCATTTTATAGTTTATGAAACTATTTTACCCATGTTACCCTGTTTGCTTTCTAACACCCTCATGACAATAGAAGCCAAGCATCATAGGCTCAAATGTATGAGTGTTAAAACAGGTTCAACAAGGAGAAGGGATTGCCCAACATTGCACTTCTGGGAGGAGGCAAAGTTGGAACAAGAATGCACATCTTCCAAATAATGTTCAAATACCTTCTGTACCAACCACATGCACCCAAGCTTCTGTGCTCACCTCAGAGCCACCTTCTCTTGGGGGCAGGCCAAAGGGATAACCCTCCAGCCTCCACTCTCAATAACACTTCCAGGACCTGAGATCACTCACTCAGCTGTCTCTGTGTCTCTGTTGGCCCAGAACTTCATCCTTTTCTCCACCCTTCCACACACTCTTTAAACTTTTGTTTCATTTCAATTCAGTTAGTGTTTAGTAAGTGACTCCTCTACATTTAGCCTCAGGTAATATAAGGCCTGGCCTCTGACCTACAACACCAACAATCCCCTGATGTAGGAGAAACAAGGAGGGTCTGGCACTCAGTAGGTCTGGGCACCCAGGTCTCCATTGCCATTCATGAGCTAGGTGACTCAGACAATTTGTTTCACCTCTTAGTGTGTCACTTTCCTTCTCTTTAAAATAATGAGGGTGAACTAAATTACAGGCCACAATCTAATGGCTGCAGGATGTCTAGAATTCACGTACAGAGCATTTTTATATCTTTTTTTTAAATCCTCCTATATTACCCCTGCTATTTCTCATTTCCTTCCACAAAGCTGCTTTGCTCTTTCATGATCTTTGCATGGAGGCTTCTGCATCCCCAAATCCTAAACCAGATGACCTATATGGCCCTCCCAGCCCAACATTCTGTGTTCAGGAGATGACAGACTCTGGCGCCACATAGAGCCTCTCCTTTCACAGGGTCATACACGTCTGAATATCTTCTTTGGTAAAGTATCTATTAAGGTCTTCAGGACATTTTTTAATCGACTTGTATTGTCATTGTTGAATGTTAAGAGTTCTTTGTGCACTTTAGATAAAAGTCTTGTCAGATACCTTTTGCACATATTTTCTCTCAGTCTGTGGCTTGTCTTCTCATTCTCTTGACATCGTTATTCGCAGAGCAGAAGTTTTTAATTTTAATGAAGTCCAGCTTCTCAAGTATTTCTTACACAGATATGTCTTTGGTGCTGTATCTAAAAATTTATCACCAAACCCAAGATCATCTGGGTGTGTGTTTTTCCTTCTAAGAGTTTTATAGTTCTGCATTCTACACTTGGATCTATGATCCACTCTGAGTTAATTTTTGTGAAGGGCGAAAGGTCTAGATTTATTTTTTGTGGATATCCAGCTGTTCCAACACCATTTGTTGAAAGACTAGTTTTGCTCCACTGTGTTGCCTTTGCTTCTTTGTCAAAGATCAGAATATTTGTGTGGGTCTTTTTCTGGGCTTTCTACTCTGTTCCAGTGATCTTTCTTCGACCAATATTGTTTTGATTATTGTAACTTTGTAATAAGTCTTGAAGGGAGTAGTGTCAGTCTCCCAACTTTGTTCTTTTCCTTCAATATTGGGTCTTTTGCCTGTCCATATAACTTTAGAATCAATTTGTTGATATCCACAAAATAACTTGATGGGATTTTTATTGGGACTGCATTGAACCCACAGATCAAGTTGAGAAGAACTGACATCTTGACAAAACTGAGTCTTCCTATGCATACACATGTAATCTCTCTCCATTAAGTTCTTAATATCTTTCCTCATAGTTTTATAACTTTCCTCAGATAGATCTTGTACATATTTTGTTAGATTTATATTTAAGTACTTCATTTTAGGGATACTAATATAATTATCATTGTGTTTTTAATTTCAAATTCCACTAGTAGTTCTATCAATATTTAACTCAGATATTTTGATGCTATTGTTAGGCATATACTCATTAAAGACTGTAATGTCTTTTTGGAGAATTGATCCCTTTATCATTATGTAATACACCTCTTTATCTCTAAAAACTTTTATCCTTTTTAAATCCTTACACTGAAGTCTTTATCTGTAATTAATACAGCTACTTTTGCTTTCTTTTGATTAGTGTTACCTTGGTATGTCTTTCTCCAAGCATTTTTTTTATTTTATTGATTTTTTACAGAGAAGAAGGGAGAGAGATAGAAAGTCAGAAACATCGATGAGAGAGAGACATCGATCAGCCGCCTCCTGCACGCCCCACAGTGGAGATGTGCCCGCAACCTAGGTACATGCCCCCGACCAGAATCGAACCCAGGACCTCTCAGTCTACAAGCTGACGCTCTATCCACGGAGCCAAACCAGTCTCGGCCAAGCATTTTTTTAAATCTATATGTGTCTTTATATTTAAAGTGAGTTTCTTATAGACTATATATAATTTGGTCTTGCTTTATGATCCACTCAAATAATGGGGCTTCTATCAGTACATTTAGACCCTGACATTCAAAGTGATTACTAATGTAGTCAGATTAATATTTACCATATTTATTACTGTTTCCTATTTGTTTGCTTGTTCTTTTTCTATTTTTGTCTTCCTTCCTTTTTTTGCCTTTTACAATTTTAATTGAGCATTTGTATGACTCCATTTGTTCTTTCTTAGTATATCAGTTTTACTTTTTTTACATTTTTAGTAGTTGCCCTAAAATTTGCAATATACATTTATAATGAATCCAAGTCCACTTTCAAATAACACTAAACCACTTCACCAGTAGTGCACATAGTTTATAGTAAAAATTCCCTTCCATCCCTTGTATCATTGCTCTCATTTCATTTATTCATAATCAGACAGATAGATATCAGTAGTTCAATACAGTGTTGCTGCTATTATTTTGACCAAACTACTATCAGTTAGATCAAGTAAGAATAAGAAAAATTTACCTTAATTTATTCCTTCAAAATCATGTCATCAGAAAACAGAAAATTTTACTTCTTCCTTTCTGATTTGGATGACTTTTATTTCTTTTTCCCACCTAATTGTTCTGGGACTTCTGGTACTACATTGGATAGAAGTGGTGAGAGTGGGAATCCTTGTCTTGTTCCTGAACTTAGAGTGAAAGCTTTCAACCTTTCACTGTTGAGTTATGATGTTAACTGTGCGCTTGTCAGATATGGCCTTTCAGCATTGAGGTATGTCAGACTCTCCAATTTGAGGGGCAGCAGTTTGTTCTCTTATAGATTTTTCAATTTGTTCAGCTTTTTACTTATTGTTAGGATGTGGGCTTCCAAGCTTATTACATCTTAGATCAGAAAACTGAAGTCTTTTTTCTTAATTCAAGTAAAATTAACCAATTTAAAGTTAACAATTCAGTAGCATTTAGTGTACTCACCCTGTTGTACAGCCATCACTCCTATCTAGTTCTAAAACATTTTCATCATCTTAAAAAAAAACTACATACTGACTAAGCAGTCACTCCCAGATATTGACAACCACTGATGTACTTCCCATCTCTATGGATTCACCTACTCTGGAATATTTCATATGAATGGAATATAAAATGTGATCTTTTGTACTTATCTTCTTTCACTTATGTCTTAAGATTCATCCATGTTGTAGCATGTATCAGTGCTTTGTTCCTTTTTAGGGTTGAATAACATTCCATTATAAGGACATACTATTTCTGTTTATTCACTCAGTTAATGGACTTTCTTTGCTTTTTTTCTGTTATCAAGAATAGAAATTGTTGAGAGATTTAAAATGGCAGTGGAGTAAGTGGATACTGCACAGACACAGTCCCAGGCCAGAACCAAACTGGAATTACAACTAAAACACAGAAAAACTTCATGAATAATCAACAGAAGACTCACTGGAGAGAACCCTGATAACCAAGGATGAAAAGTGAAGACCACATAGAGACTGGTAGGAGGAGCAGAGGTGCAAAAGGGCAGGCCTGGCTCCCATAGATAGCAACTGAAGCTTCATAGAAATGCCTGAGTGCTGGGGGTTTGCCACTGATAACTATAGGGTCTCATCCCTGAGCTTGGCTTCCCAGCAGAGCATCAGAACTGAGAAAGGTACCCACATAACATCTGGCTGTGAAAAGCAGTGGGGTTGCTGTCTATCAGAGAGAGACAGCTGGAAATGCAGGCACCCTCTTAAAGGGCCAACACAAAAAATTCCTTGTGGAGCCACTCACTCTATGCTCTGACAGTGGGAGGACAGAGTGAACTGGAGCTGGGTGAGCAGAAGCCCTGATCAGGGGCTCTAGGGTTAGAAATCAGAAGGCATACACCCTGATTTTCTGTGCTGAGTCATTCCCTCACACTGTGGAGGTCATTTGGTATACAGGCAGCTTTGCCTGTGGAGAATAGAGTTGACCATCTTATTAGAAAACACCTTACCCCAGAATGTGGAGTTTCTAAGGCCCATTAAGAGACTGAGGATGAGTAGTAATCTTCCTCCCCCCACATTCGGGAGGTCCCTCCAATGGACAGATATAATGGGGGGTCCTCCACAGCCCTTGTTCA
This sequence comes from Lasiurus cinereus, assembly GCA_011751065.1. Classification (NCBI taxonomy): domain Eukaryota; kingdom Metazoa; phylum Chordata; class Mammalia; order Chiroptera; family Vespertilionidae; genus Lasiurus; species Lasiurus cinereus. The sequence continues at coordinate 3,134,036 of JAAGEH010000367.1, forward strand.
AAACTAAGCTTCCGCGAATCCAAGATGGCGGCATAGGTAAACACCTACACTGCTGCCTCACACAACAATTTCAAAACTACAACTAAAAGACAGAACGGACATCATCCAGAATCACAGGAAAGCTGGCTGAGTGGAAATTCTACAACTAGAAGGAAAGAGAGGGGCTCACAGAAACCCAGAGGAGCTGCAAAAAAGCTGAGGTACGGAGACGCGTGCACGCTGAGAGAGCAGGCGCCAGAGTACCTGGCTGGCTTTCTCTGGCAGGAGGGAAACGGAGACTCTCAATGGCATTGAACCCCTTATCTTACGACACTAAACCCCAGATCCAGCCGAAACTCATACGGGGGAGTTTGGACTGTGAAAAGGGAGAGGTGCACGGAAATTTAGGGGAGTCGCAGAAGATCAGGTCCGGTCTCGCACGCGCACGGTGCTGCGCGGAGGACAGATTGCTGATTGTGCCGCTGGCTTTCGCGAGCGGGCGGAAGACAGACCCTCCCAACTGTGCCACTTCTGACTCCACTGAGCCCCTGTTTCGGGAGAAACCCTGGGGACCTAGACTCGTGTGGTCCTGGCGCGCAAGGGAGATGGAAAGGCAGCGGTTAGAGGCACTGCGGGTGCGCGCACGCACAGGGACCGTTCCAGCCATTACCCAGTCACGTGAAACTCGGGGGCCGTGGAGGGCGGGGCCGACTGGAAGGCAAGGCGGTCCCTTAAGCCCTGAGACTCCACCCCTCCCAAGCTCAACAGAGGCTTCTGCGGCTTTGCGTCTGCTATCATAGGGCTGAATCCAACACAGAAGTTTCCCCGGCATGGTGAGGATGCCGAGACAGGGGAGGGGATCACAAACAAAAGAAATGGAGGGGGAAAAAAAAGACTGGATATAGAGTTCAAAACCACGCTTATGGGGTTTTTCAAGAATATGCTAGAAAAGATGGATAAATTTAGCAAGACCCAAGAGGAGATGAAAAAGGACATACTAGAGATGCAGGGGAGCCAACTAGGGATGGAAAAGGTCCAACTGGAGATGATAGAGGACCAAATAGAAATTAGACATACACTGACTGAAATAAGGAATATTGTACAGAGTCCTGGCAGCGGATTGGAGAAAGGCAAGAATCAAGTAAAAAAATTGAAATATAAAGAGGCAGACAACATTCGACTGGAAAGGCAAGAAGAGAGGAGAATCCAAAGGTGTGAACATAATGTGGGGAGCCTCTGGGACAGTTTCGAGCGTGCCAACATCAGAATTGTGGGGGTGCCAGAAGAAGAGAGAGAGCAAGATACTGAAAACCTATTTAAAGAAATAATGACTGAGGGGGACCGGGATCCGGGGAAGGAGCCGCCCGCGTCCCCGGCCCAGAGGCGGGCTCGCTGGCGAGGTCGAGGCCCCGGGGCCTGGGGGGACGTGCCCCGCAGCACAGGGCGCCGGGCTGGGCCCCGCAATGGGGAAACGCAGGCATGGAACGCGGACTAACGGAACTCCGCTCGGCGCCCCGCCGTCCTTCTCCCAGTGCTGGACTGAGTCCCCGCTGCTGGCGACGCCCGTGGGGGAGAGGGACGGGGCTGGGGAGCTGGGGCGCTGGGGCACTGGGGCCAGGCTGCAGGCGCTGAGACCCTCGCACTGAGGCTGAGGCTGAGACCCT